>CAUYQG010047929.1:0-30347 GCA_963574415.1 Tarsius wallacei
GTTGGAGAATTAAAATCCTTCTCAGACATTCAATCCCTAAGACTTAATGCTGCCTCCAGACCAGCTCTACAAGAGATGCTTAAGACGGTATTAGGTACAGAAGGAAAAAAAGAACAATCACATTCCTTCCAAGAATGCAAGAAAACAAAGAATAAAGCATGAGTCACAATTGCAAAATTGAAGACACACACATAAACCAACCCAAAAATCAAAGGAAAAACAACAAACAAATAAGTAAACAAACAACAACACAGTCTATAAGAGCCTCATGACAGGGATAAACTCTCACATCTCAATAATCAGCCTGAATGCAAATAGACTAAATGCACCACTGGAAAGGCAAAGAATGGAAAACTGGATAAAGAAACATGATGTAACAATATAGTGTCTTCAGGAGATGCATCTCACCAGAAGGAACACTCACAGACTAAAAGTTAGAGAATGGAAAACAAATTTTCAAGTGAATGGAACACAAAAGAATGCAGGAATTACAATCTTAATATCAGACAAAATAACCTTTAAGCTATCAAAAAATTTAAAAAGATACAGAAGGACAATGCCTAATTATAAAAGGTAAAATTCACCAACAAGAAATATCCATCCTAAACATATATGCACCACACACAGGTGCATCAGCTTTTATAAAGCAGCCACTAAGCAAACTTAAAAAACATATTGACTCTAACACTATCATTGCTGGGGACTTGAATATCCCACTGTCTAACCTAGACAGATCATCAAGACAAAAAATCAACAAGGAAATCTGGAATCTCAACCTAATACTTGACCAAATGGACCTAATAGATACCTACAGAACACTTCACCCAACAACCACGTATTATACATTCTACTCATCACTTCATGGTACGCACTCCAAGATTGACTGCATCCTTGGCCATAAATCAAGTATAAACAAATTGCATAAGATCAAAATACTGCCATGCACCTTCTCAGGTCACAATGGAATAAAAATAAATATCAACACCAACAAGGTTTCCTGCAAACCCACAAAGACAGTATGATATTGAACAACTCCTGAATCAACATGGAAATCAAAGAAGAAATTAAAAGATTCCTGGAAACAAATGAAAATCAAGAAGCATTTTACCAAAACCTCTGGGATGCCATGAAAACAGTACTTAAGGGGAACTCATATTTCTACAAACACATATGAAGACTATGGTAAGATCACAAGTTAACAGTCACCTAAGGGAGTGTAACAAGTCACCTAAGGGAGCTGGAAAAACAAGACCACCAAAACCCTCACTTCAACAGAAGAATCCAGATTACCAAAATAAAAGCCCAAATACAGGACATAGAAGACAAAACCATCATATGAAAACTCAACAAAACAAAAAGCTGGTTCTTTGAAAGGATAAACAAGATTGATGAACTCCTTAGCAATACTGACCAAGAAAAAGAGAGAAAAAGTCCAAATAAACACAATCAGAAATGCAAAAAATGAAGTCACAACAGACCCCGAGGAAATACAAAAGATTATCAGAGATTACTATGTATACTTGTACAGAATCAAACTTGAAAACCTAAGTGAAATGGAAAACTGTCTGACAGCATACAACCTCCTGAGGTAGAAACAAGAAGAAATTGAGATCTTAAATAGACCAATAACAACCCAGGAAATTGACTTTGTGATAAGAAAACTACTCACACACACATACACAAAAAGTCCCAGACAAGATGGTTTTCCAGCAGAATTCTATAAAACATGCAATGAGGTACTGATACCAATCCTATTGAAAGTATTCCAGGCAATCGAGAAAAATGGAAATCTCCCCAAATCATTTTATGAAGTTAACATCACATTGATAACCAAGCCAGGTAAAGATCCATCAAAGAAAAAAAACTACAGGCAGTATCCTTGACGAACATAGATGCAAAAATTCTCAACAAGATTCTAGCAAACCAGATCCAACAATACATCTCAAAAATCATCCACCATGACCAAGTAGGCTTCATTCCCAGGATGCAGGGCTGGTTCAATATCCGCAAGACTATAAATGTAATTAAATACATCAACAGATGTAAAAACAAGAATCATATGATTATATCATTAGATGCAGAAAAAGCTTTTGATAAAATCCAGCATCCATTCTTGATAAAAACCCTTGAACACCTAGGCATAGATGGAACATACCTCATAATAGTAAGTGCCATCTATGATAAATCCACGGCCATCATACAGTTAAATAGACAGAAACTGGAAGCATTTTTCCTGAAAACCGGAACAAGATGAGGCTGCCCACTGTCACCTCTTCTGTTCAACATTCTATTAGAAGTCCTATCTAGAGCAATTAGACAAAAGAAGGAAATCAAGTGTACCCAAATAGGAAAAGAGGAAGTTAAGTTAGCCCTCTTCATGGATGTCATGATTCTATACCTTGAAAACCCAAGAGAATTTGTTAAAAACCTCCTTGCACTGAGGACTTTAGCTAAGTCTCAGTGTCTAAAATAAACATGCAAAAGACAGTTGGATTCCTATCCATCAACAATAAACAAACAAAAACCCAAATGAAAAGCATAATCCCATTCACAATAGCCAAAAAAAGATAAAATACCTTGGCATCTTCCTAATCAAAAAAGTGAAAGACCTTTACGATGAAATCTGCAAACCACTGCTCAAGGAAATTAAAAAAGACACAAACAAATGGAAAAATATTCCATGCTCATGGATTGGGAGAATGAACATTGTTAAGATGTCCATCCTACCAAAAGCAATCTACAGATTTAACACAATACCCATTAAATTACCAACATCATTCTTCTCGGACCTGGAAATGACAATGCAGAAACTCATATGGAAACATAAAAGACCACAAATAGCCAAAACAACCCTTAGCAAAAGAAACAAAGCAGGAGGTATCACACTTCCAGACTTCAAACTCTACTATAAAGCTACAATAATCAAAACAGCCTGGTGTTGGTACCAGAACAGGCATATAGACCGATGGAATAGAACAGAGATTCTGAAAGCAAAACCTCAGTTCCTCAACCAACTCATTTTCAACAAACCCTCCACCAACAACCAACGGGGAGAGGAGAACCTGTTTAGTAAATGGTGCTGGGAAAACTGGCTTCCTTTGCTTTGCAGAAGCTTGTCAGTTTGATGAGGTCTCACTTGTTTATCATATTTCTTACGGCATGGGCACTTGGGGTTTTGATCAGGAATTTGTTGCCAGTTCCAATTTCCATAAGGGTGTCTCCTGCATTTTCTGAGGTTCTTATAGTTTGAGGTTTTATGCTTAGTTCTTTGATACATTTAGAATTGACTTTTGTGTATGGTGATAGGTAGGGGTCCTGTTTTAGTCTTCTGCTTGTGGTCAGCCTGTTTTCCCAGCACCATTTACTAAACAGGTTCTCCTCTCCCCAGTGGTTGGTGGTGGAGGCTTTGTAGAAGATGAGTTGGTTGAGAAATTGAGGTTTTGCTTCTGAAATCTCTATCCTGTTCCATTGGTCTATGTGCCTGCTAGTTTGATTCTTGTAGCTTTATAATAAAGTTTAAAGTCTGGGAGCCTAATACCTCCTGCTTAGTTTTTTTGTTTTGTTTTGTTTTGTTTTGTTTTCTGAGGATTGTTTTGGCTATTCGTGTTCATTTATATTTCCATATGAATTCCTGTATTGCCATTTCCAGGTCTGAGAAAAATGCTGCTGGTAATTTAATGGGCATTGTGTTAAATATGTAGATAGTCTTGTTTAGAATGGACATCTTAATAATGTTGTTCTAGTCAATTGCAGTCTGCATATAGATTATAGTACTGTATTTTTAGTCTTCTTTTTCTATGTTTACATATGTTTGTGCTACAATTGCCGACAGTTACATATGTTTGTATTACAATTTTCGACAGTATTCAGTACAATAGCATGCTGTGCAGGTTCATAGCCTAGGAGCCACATAGCCACATAGCCTGTACCACACATAGCTGTACCACATAGCATAAGTGTGCTGTAGCCTTTACCATCTAGGTTTATGTAAGTACAATCTATGATGTTCACACAATGACAAAATTGCCTAATAATGTATATCTTAAATTGTATCTCCATCATTAAGTAATGTAAGACTGTATTCAAATAGCAAATGAAATAAGCATTAGCAAGCCAAAGATTCTTTTAGTAAGATAAAACCATGGAGGACTTTTCTTTTTCAGTGCAAAACCAACTTGTTCACAAAATAAGATTAAATCAAGTACCAGTTTCACAATGTTTACCCAGATTAATATTCTAAAATCTCTAGATGATTTATGGGAAATTTCATATACTAATTTATTTCCTTCCATATAATTTAGCAAGGCTAAGTAGTTTTAGTTAATTTGCCACTATTGAAATTTCTATTCACTTAAAAATAACAGAAAGTGTTACTCAGAATTCCTAGGGAATTTTAATGCAATCCATAAAAATTTGTTGTTCTTTATCTAATTCATTAAAAGAGGGAATTCAAAGGCATATATCTGTTATTGAAATGCCAAGGTAACAGCATACTTCTCTGGGTCTCTGTTCCATGTAACTTGAACTGCATTTTGCTTCTTTCTCTCTCTCTCTCTCTCACACACACATACACACACACACACACACACACCCCTCTATGTATACACATGCATTTTTCATTCAAATTAACAAAGACGAGAGTTTAGGAGAGATACTGTTTGTATTGTATGTAAATTAAAGCAAATACACTTACTTTACAGTCCAGCAATAGCTATGAAGTAGATGGGTTCAGTGGTAGGATCAGTAATTGCTATTTTTTGGTAAACATTTATCAGTCTTAATACATGAAAGGTCAAAAGACCAGGATGGAGTCGATATAGCCATAGAGCAACTATTTTAACACTGCCTTGTTCTGCCATGTTTTCCAAGCAGTTCATTATAATTTACCCTCTGATCTTTAGCCAAGGACAGAACTATTTCCCAGATATAGCTATGGATAATTTTCTTGCAACCTCCCCGAAAGCCTGCTTTGTACTGTTTACTTTTCTATTCCAAGTTTGTATTTTAGCGATAAAGAACCAGGATGACTTAATCTATTGTGATCAGACCTTCATGACCTATGTGACACAAACAGACCCCATCACCATGGCAATAGTCATGTGACTGCCCATCCATCTGCCTCCTGTCCATCACCTGACATCAGTAACTGCTCTTACTTGCCCCATTTGTGATGACAGAAAACAGACCACCAACCAATCACCTTAACAACCTGCTTCCATCAAGGGAAAGTTGAAAAATTATTCAGCCTCAAGCAGTCACGGCCGTTGTTTTTGTTAAGCTCACAGGCCATGCTTTTGTTCCTTAAGCTTTGGCCCTCTCCCTTGTCTTGGGGAGGTGAATCTCCTCTCTCTTTCTCATTCTAATCTATTTTTCAATAAACTACATTTTTCTATCTAATTTATATGAAATTCTTTGTATCTTACCTGTGACACCAGCTCAGGACACCGGCCCACTGAACTAACAATTTCCTTAGACTTTACAATATGCTAGAGCAGAAAGGCATCTCATCATGCTAAAAAAAAATTGCCCTAAAATTAATTTGTGATATTCAATCTTACACACACATGGCAGAGTAAATCATATATGTAAAAACAAACAATGGACACTGATTCAAATATTTTCTTTATTAACATGCACTGTTGACTGAATGCAGTATAAAAAGCTTTTGAATGTATTATTCTTTCTGATTTTAATATTCTGCATCTCTGACCCCCTTCTTTATAGAACTTAATGCCATATTATATTAGCCTTCTATGACCAATAAAGATAGCAATAGTTTTTTCTCTGCATCTCCACACCACTAATAGCTCATATGGATTATAATATGCATCATTACAACATTGAAATATAATTTTCGGGTTCCTTGTATCTTTCATCATTTTGTAAGGTCCTTCAGAAAATGATCTCCATTTACTATCTCTGTTAACTACATTATATTTTTCATAGCACCTATTAAAATTCATGAGTGTTTTTGGTTCTATTTCTATAAATGATTTTAGCTAATACAATTTATTACTTTAAATATACTTTCTAAACTATACATAGTGTTTTCATTGTGTTCCCCCTTTATAACTTACTATTGCAGCAGGAGATGAAATTAAAGAATAGAAAAAAGTGAAGAATCAATTCCCACCAGATACAAAAATAAATGCAAAGAATAAAAACTCTAAATGTTTGCCTAAAGGGACTTGTTTATTTGCACTGTTTCTGCATTGCTGCCATCAGCAAGCTTGTGTATGCACTAAACTTGGTTGTTTATATTTTGCAAGCAACAAACTATGTTTTTCAAGCTAAAGTACTTGGGGAGATATAGAATAGCTACCTTAAAATCCACATCTACATGAATACACCCCACTCAGTGGTAGTATTTAACTACAAAACGACAAAAATACCCAGAGGGTTCTAACATCCCAGTCATATGCAATTTTCTCATATGAAGAGACTAGACAGTTGGGGTTTTCCAGAAGATTATTTATCTGCACTGGGATTTGGTAGGGAGGCATTGCTAGAATAACTATTGAACTTGCAACTATAGACTCTTGTTTACGGAGAAATCTGGCTTCTCAACATGTTATAAAATTTTCTACATGATACATTATCCCAAATTTCTTAGGAAGTTTTGTAAAATGTTGTCATTGAGTTGTACTTTAGTAAAACAACATATTTTTAATGTTTATATTAAATAACATGTCAAGTTATCTATTTATAGTTGCAAATTGTAGTTAAACTATTCCTAGTTTGTTCATTTTTTTTTAAAGTCAACTGAATAAATTTATTTAGAAATGTGTTAATGTGCATAATGAAGCATTATAATTAACATCAAGACTACTCTAATCTAATGACCCTTTTTTCATGCTCTTTCTTTGCCATGAAAATTTTCTAGTCAGATAATGCAATTTGAATTGAATTGGCTGATAATAATTAATAAAAAGAAATATAAATATTTAGAATGTATAGACTGAATTAGAGAGAATAAAACTTGAAAAGTGATTTAAAATGCATTGCTTTTTGCAAATGTATGCATTTTAGAAATTTTTATTCAAATACTAGTATTTTGATCATTAGTCATGCAATTCATATATGGATGGTCAAGCACATCTGTCCTTTCATTCTTTTTAATTATGGGAAATATTTCAGAAAAGACAAAGTTTCTCTTTAGGAAATTGCCATCTGAGCTACAGATTCAAATGTTACCGTCACCACCATATGCTGCTCTGTCATTGTCATGATTTCTTCTCCCACCCATCTCCTACCTGCATGGGCTATGCATGCCATGATCATCTCCCTCATATAGTCATCATTTTAGCAAAGATGAGTAGTTACAATGTGTTTGGAGTGAAGTGAGGAAAAGTTACATAACGTTGCATCTTTCCAAAAAATCTATGCCAGCTTAGTGATGTGATGATGGCCACAGATTTCTGTAGTAAAAGAAGAAAAACATGTTTAAATTTTTAAAATGGAATTACCATGTACTTTAGACAGAATTATGGGTCACTTGATGTATATAAGACATACTTCACATAATAATTGTCTAAAGTAGAAAGATATTTACTTCTATTAGAAGTAAAGTGAGAAGGAAAACCAGCAACAGTAACTATCAGTATTATTATAGAAAAAGACTAATCAAATAAAAATACTTAATTTCTGTGACAACATAAATCAGCTTATACAGGATAAAATAGGGATTGAAAAGCAAACTCACCAAAACTTACTCTATCCTTGAAGAGTTGCTAATTTAAAAATAAATACAAGAACAACTGGACAATGTATTCATATACCTTAGATTAATACTGACAAAGGTTTAATAGAATTTGATGTAGATAAGAAGTAATATAATAAGCATTGACTATCTACTTGTCAATATAAACAATTGATTGACCTTAATTCAATAGCTCTAAAAACACGATTTAAAAAAATACTTATCTGTCTGAAGTTTCTTTACTATAAACTGAGAGATTACCTAAATCTATTATAATGAATAAAACTGGAAAAAGAAAACAAGCTTTTTTCCTCTACATATTCATACCTAATGATTATGGGCTACTAAATTCTGTACATACAATTATGTGTTACAAATTGCTATATATGTCTTAGTTCATATATTTCTCTAAATCTTATAATATTAAAGTTACTTTTATAATGACTGATCTAAATAATATTAAAATACATATATATGTATGATATATAATGACTAATTTCACACAACCTGTAAGTGGGCGAGTTAGTGCTTATGACACTCAATAAAAAAAAAAAACAACTAAAAATACAGTGACTCAAGCAAGATAAATATGTACTTCTCTCTCCCATGACAATTCAAAGGTAATTGGTTTCCAGGAATAAAATCAGTCTGCCTTCCTCACATATAGTTTCCTTCTCTGAGGCCAAGGTAGCTATTTATTTTTGTTGTCTTTGGGAAGAGGGCAAGGCAGGGTAATGCAATATATTTCTCAGGTGTGAATCAGAAGAGGTCTGTGTCATTGCTGCTTACATCTCATTGCCCAGATCTTAGTTCCAGAAAGCAATAAAAGAGCTGGAAGACAGAACATCAAAGAAGGGGTACACTTGACTAGTTAACATTTGGCGGTTTTAGGGTTTAATAAGGAGAGTCTGAATACTGGTGAATAAACATTAGACCTGCCACAGTGAGATCTGAAATAAACATTTGAATCATTTAGCATATCTCAGAATTGGGATTGCTAGCCCATGATCACTTCAGCATTATTTATCACAGTCGAGACAATGGAAACAACCCAAATGTCCACCAACAGGTGAATGAATGAAGAAATTGTTATATATTTATGCAATGGAATGTTATAGAACCTTTAAAACAAAAAAGGAACTCACGACATTTTTTAATCTAAAGGACATGATGCCAAGTGAAATAAACCAGATGTAGAAAGACAAATAATATGTGATCTCACTTATATGTGGAATCTAAATAGTCAGACTCACAAAAGCAGAGAGTAGAATGGTGGTTACTAGGAGTTGGGGCTTGAGGAAAATAGGAAGATGCTATTCTAGGGGTACAAGGTTCTAATATACAAAAATATGACTATAGTTAACAATATTGTAATATATGTTTGAAATTTGCTAAGAGAGTATATCTTAAGTGTTCTCACTATGAGAAAGAAAAGAAAAGAGAAAAGAGAAAGAAAGAAAAAGTCAGAAAGAGAAAGAAATAAAATATTAACTAAGTGAAATGGTGGATATGTAAATTCATTAGATTATGGTGATTATGTCACAATTATACATATATCAAATCATCAAGTTGCATAACTTTGCATTATCAACTGTACTTCAATAATGTTGGTGACGGGGTGGGATGGGGGAGACAGATATGCACAACTCCAAATGCTCTTTATTTAATCTTTATATCACCCTAATTCCACTTCTTTTTATTTACATCACGACTGATTCAAATGGTCATTATATTATTATTCACATGCTATTTAACACTAACTTTCTCTGGGCCTGTTTTCTCCTTTATGCTGCTTAATTTTTGAGCGCAGGATTAGTGAGATATATATCCCTGTAAGATAAATAACCCTGTAAGATTTCATATATATACACACATACGTAAATACGTATATATTACATTCCCTGAACTGCTTAAGATATTAGCTTAAACTGTGAAAGAGAAGGAATACTCTTATTGTTTGAGTCATCATAGTATTCCATTTTTAATTTTATTATTGGTTATTGTTTACTCTTAATTTGGGCAGGATAGAGGAAGAAACCATTTGTACATACAATACTTTTGAACTAATACTGCACATTGTTTTATAAAAAATGCTTTGGCAGAAACCTAAAAGATCTAAAAATTGACCTTCCATACAACCCAGCAATCTCCCTTCTGGGAATATACCTAGAGAAACTGAACTTATTCTACAAAAAAGATACCTATGCATGCATGTTTGTTGCAGCACTATTCACAATAGCAAAAACATGGAACCAATCATGCTGCCCATCAAAAGTAGACTGGATTTAAAAATTGTGGTACGTATACACGATGAAATATTAAGCAGTCATAAAGAAGACAAAATTATGAACTTTGCACCAACTTGGGTGGATTTAGAGTTTATCATACTCGGTGATCTAACACAAAAACAAAGAACTGAGCAACACATGTTCTCACTCATAAGTGTACCCTGAACAATTATCATAATAATATAAGAAAGAGATTGGCAGTAGTTGGAAACTGCCAGAAGACAGGGAGGAGGGGAGGGAGTACACTTCATCAATAAGGCTACCTGATCTCAAACCAGGCAAAGTAGGAAACAAAGTCAGGCCCAAACTTTACCTGTACAATGATCATTTGTATACCTAATCTTGAATTGTACACCACATCTTTAAAATAAATAACTAATTTTAAAAAATAAAAATAAAAACATTTTAAGTAAAAATGCAAAAAAAGTATATATTATCTATTTTTTAAAATTCCTTTGAGTGTTTGTACTCTTCTTATGCAAAGCTTGTTTGCAAGAATGCTGATTTCATATCCTATTGCCTGCCTAAGATTTTCTCAGAAATTGATTTTATATTTCAGAAAGCAGTGAAATGATTTTCATGAAGTGATACATCTATCAGATAGCAAAAAAAAAAAAAAGTTTTCATTTGTTTGCCATTTCCTTTAACTTCTGCATCTTTCAATAAATAAAACATTTTTTTCTAGAAGTTTTATTTTATGGCTGAATTATTTTTTGATGCTCTGTATCCATGGTTCTTAGAGCTGGCAGCATATCAGTTTCACTTGGAAACTTTTTTTTAAACTTGTTTAGTTTAAAAGACTCCTGTTTACTATCCCTGAGGATTCAAATTTCATATTCTGAGGAAAGAACATGAGCAACATATTTTTCTTAAGCCTCCCAAGGTTGATCTTTATTTGGAACCAGCCTTGAAAACAAAATTTCTAAACATGAGGCAGGTTGAAATAGTAGTTACCAGAATGGGTTCTAGAATCAGCTCGTATAGGGTTATGTTCTAGTTACACAACTCATATAATTTGAAGAAAATTTATTAACCTAAAAGTACATAAAAAGTTCTTAGTGAAACATCAGGCACTCAGTGAGCAAACAATAATTATTCACATTATTATTATTTATGGAGATGCTCCATGAAGGTATTTTTTTAGGAGTATACTACTCTTTTTAATCTATGTCACTTGGCACTGTATTTCTTACTTTAAAAAATTATAATTACATGTATTTTTATTTTAAGTGTTTTTATTAAAATAACACTCAATTGTGATAATGGTAAATCGAGGATCAAAATTATTCCTTGGATATGGCAGAGATATTATCCAGGCTTACATCCAAGGAAGAAAAAAAAAAGGCAAAAATCTCTGCTCTCATGAACTCGCTAACCTTCTTCTAGTGGGTGGTGAAAGAAAACAATCTAAATAAATAGGTTTTAATAATAAGAATTATGCAGCAAAAACAGCAGAAAAGAAACAGAAAATGATGACAATGGTGGTCTGCATGGTCCCAAAGGACCTCACTATGAAAAGGACAGTAGAGAACACCTGAAGAAGTCACCTGAATGAGACTTAGATATCTGAGGAAAGAGCCCTTAAGGTGAGAAAAAGAGCTGGCAGAAGGGCTATGAGGCATGAGCATGGTTCACGTTGGAGGAACGGTACATAGGCTGACATGGCTGAAGTGGAATGCACAAAGGGAAAAGTTAGAGAAGCAAGGTCAACATAGAATGAGAAAGGCTTTTAGATGGCTGCAAGTAATAACTTTGGATTTTAAACTCAGTGAAAGATTTTAAGCAGAGTAGTTACACAGCAGCATCAATGAGGCTTCTCTCTTGTTCATAGACTGAAAAATAGCAAGAATGAAAGCTGAGAGGCCACTTAGAAGATTACTACATCCATGAAGGTGAGTATCAATTGTAGCTTTAACTGGGTGATAGGTGAATTAGACCATTTATGAAAAAGATTTTGAAGGTAGATGCCCTATTTTGTTGATGAATCAGATGTTCAGATGCATAGCAAGAGAGAGAGAAGATACAAGTATCTCAAGAGTTAAAGTTTCCTTTATTCTCAAGTCAGAAAAATGTTTTAGGTTTCCAGATAACAAGCATTTAATATAATAAGGTTTATGTTGATGTAACATTGAAAAACTTCAATCTGTTAAACTAGTACATGAAATGTACAGAAAAATTGTTTATATGCTATGGTGTGTTCATTAGCTTGCCATTAGATTTGGAAATTCATATATTTCAAATGGCATCAGACAAATGGGCCAACACTATCATTGTATATGGCCTTAATTATTTCCACAACATTAAATATCAACTATATGTTGCTAACTTCTAAATTAATACATCTAGCTCTGTACTCTATTTAACCTCCAAACTGGAGAATCATCCTGATTCTTTAATTTTTTAATACCAGTGTGCGAGTTATTCATAAGTCACATAAATCTTACTTTCAATGTGTGTTATTTCCATCCACTGCAATATTCCTGGCCCAATATTCTATCATATCTGGTGGATAATAGTGCAATTGTTTCCACTTTCTGCCTTCACTTCTCTGTAGAAGCCAGAGGGACACTTTTAAAAAATGTAAATAAGAGCACACTCTTTATCAAAATTTGATAACATTCCTTTCTACTTGGATTAAATCCAAAAATTTCATCTTAAATGACAAAGCACGGCACAGTCTCCTTTTGTCTCTAGAAAAATTAACCCTGCTATGCTTCTCCCTTAACTGTCATATATTTGTTTTTCTCAGTTCCTACATTATAAAACCCCCTTCCTGCTATAGTGAGTTTTCACTATTTTGGTTAAGCCTGGGCTTTTCTACAATGTCTTTAAGTAGATATAATTGTTTCCCCCTTTTTAGTTCCCAATTAAAAACTAATTTCCTGGCCAGAAGTCAGTGGCTCAGCCTATAATTTCAGCACTTTGGGAGGCCGAGGCAAGTGGATTGCCTGAGCCTGTGGATTCAACTTGGCGAGACCTTGTCTCTACAACGAAATTTTTAAAAATTAGCTGGGTGTGATAGTGCACACCTGTAGTTCCAGCTACTTGGAAGGCTGAAGTGGAAGGATTGTGCGAGCCCAGCATGTCGATGCTGGGGTGGCCGTGAGTGTGCTACTTCCCTCAGCCTGGGTGACAGAGTGAGACTCCAACTTAAAAAAAACAAACAAACCTAATTTCTTAAGAAACAACTTTTATGACCATCTAATCTAAATAATAACCTGTTCTTTCCTTTTTTTTCCCAGTAACATGTTTACCTAACTACGCTACCAAGTAGGATACCAGACTTTACAGTACTCACACTTATGAAAGTGTTATTTTCTTTGGGATACCAGTCTAATGCTGAGGTAGATTGGGCTGAAGGTGAGATGTGATTAATTATTATAAAGTTTCTACTAGAAGAAAGAGTTAAACTAAAAATTTGATTCTGACATATCTGAAACATTGATGTTTAGATATATGGACAAATACCTTTTATTAAATCTTAAAACTTCTAGCTGTTAAGGAATGATGAGGATTATAATCATCTTTGAGGATATATCATTACTCTTTGTAGATAAATCAAAACAATGTATAATAAACAAAACCACTGTAATGAAACTTTTTGACATGCAATCTAAAATTTATTTTCTGCATCAGAAAAATTCCATTCAATGAGAAGATAAGAAAAAAAACCATAAGTTTGTCTTTATGAAAAAAGCTTATCGAGAATTTTTTTAAAAGAATTTTTGCTGTGAGATGGAAAAGAGATTTTTTGTTTTCTCACTTTTTGGTGTTTACAGTATATAAGGCAGCCGGAATTTTAGGTAGGGAAGATATGGCTAAGGATAATATTGACAGCAACGTCTAAGAAGATATGAAAGTAAGAGAAACCCTAGAGAGGTGGTTAGTCCATGTGAATGATCAGTGAGAATCATGACTGCATTAATCACTCCTTATCACCATGATGTAATTCTGTTAGCACCACATTTCAGAAAAGTTTTGAAAATGTTACAATCCCATATGAGAGGTCCCTTGGAGATATAATGGGTGTCTATGAATGCTGTGAAAGGCTTTAGAGAAGAGATAAAATGGGTCACAAATTGCCAATCCTGTGATAATTCTGAAATACACAAGAGAGTTGCAACCATCAAGTGCCTGTGCACCGGCTGACAGGGTGAGAAGACAGGTGGGACAGTTTTGTGACGCATGTAAGCCTTATTTAAGAAAGCGTCTCCCATATATGTGGGCAAGGTAACTGGAGAAAGACTTGAATTCAGGAAGTCAAGGAATATGAAGAACAGATTAATATTCCTTAAGTATCTTAAGAAACTGAAAGTCTAGAATTATCAGAAACCAGTAACTTAAAGAAAAAGTAATGTGTACTTGATTTCTATAGTGCAAGATTATAACCATTCATTTAATATTTTTGTTTCTTTGTTCTTACTTATCCTTACATTATTCTGTGAAAACATAAGATAATGTGTAAAAATATAATACACCAATTGTGTTTTTTACATTTTCACTCAGTCTTCCAAGTAGCTGGAACCACAGGTGCATGCCACCATGCCCAGTTAATTTTTTGATTCATCATAGAGATGAGATCTCACCAAGTAGCACAGGCTAGTCTTGAACCCCTGGGCTCAGGCAATCCTCTAGCCTCTTTCCCCTCAGAGTGCTGGTATTATTAGCATGAGTCACCACACCCGGCTCACATTTTCACTTTTAGAATGGATCTTTTAAAAAAATATATACTTCTGCTATTCATTTAGGAAAACCCTGTCATCTCTTCTCCTCAGTGTTTGGCCCTCTGACATTTTGACAGAAACTGTATATATGAAAAATTATCTCTTGCAAAGTATGAGCAGTCACACTTCTAGTATTTTGTCTGTGAATCTTATATCTTACATAATATAAGGTCCTACATCTACTTGCTGAATTTTCTTTCAGCCCATTATAGATATAATTTAAAAAGAAAATGATGACCGCTCCTAAGAAGGAGAATGGTGGAGGAATTCTTAGCTATTTCACAAAACCCAATTTCTGTAGAGGGTTTTACTTCTGACAGTATAAATGTCTGTGCCAAGACGTAGCATGGAAAATCCAAAGTTTCTCCTTTATCTACTTACAAACTTTTCCTATGATTGAGAGGATGTGTAGGTAATCAACATTATTCTCAAATGACTCCATTGGTTGTATAGTAGCATACCATTAACCAGAATCTTAGCATTAGATGACATGACACATATATTTTTAGAGAAATGGGGTTTAATTTTGTTTATTTATGTTTCAGTGGAAATTTATGAGAATATCATAAGGTAATATTTTACAACAGAATTGTATAGATTCTTTATAAGACAATAATACATATTTGGACCAGAATTTTACAATCCCCTTAATTTATTCAATGTTGTGTTAAACACGCAACTAACATGATGTTATACTCACAAAGTGCTTAATTTGTTATATTTTATTTTAATCATATAGAATTTAAGTCATTATAAACCAGAAAAATATTTATGTCATGCTTGCAATATGAAGCATGGTTTTTTGTACCTTATTTCCCAAAAGTCAAAACAAGTAAAAAAATAGTGTACAAATGAGAAAATACAAAAGCAAAAAGAGACCAATGCTATTTTGATATTTCATTTTTTTTTAAATTTTAAGGTATTGTCTTTTGTTTTTTCCACATTATCCATATTGATGTATGTACTTATCATTTATTCAAATAGAATATTTCATTCTGAATTAGAAACTTGTCTTTATATTTTTTACATTTGACAGAATCTTATAAAAATCAAGGGTTCATCATTTTTTGATTGACTTTGTCTTTGAAAAAAACCAAAATTTATTATCTGAGTGTGTCATGTACATAAATTGATGCTAAACAGCGGTTTATTTAATATTGACATAAAATTTGGGACTTCAGATTAAACTTCATTATTGTCAAATGAAGCTTAGATGAAAATGTTATTTCAAAGAGACATGTTAATCCAAAAGTCTTAGAAACTACCTGACTGTAGCAGACTGCTTTAATCAGGTGCCGTTATTATTATTGTTATCTGAACAAAAGTTTTACTATAAGGGAAGTATTAAAAGGATCTCATAGTGATTCTTAGACGTACAAGCAGAAATATAATACGCACATGACTTTGGATATTTTCACTGACAGTAATTTTAACTTTTTTTCCCCCCATAATAGTGTCCCCTGCCTCAGTTACGATCTTTGTGTAGTGTCTATTTCCTGAAACGTTCCTGAAATCTCTATTTCCTGTCTTTTTCAATGTTTTGTCTTTGCAATGTACCAGATACTCCTTGAGAGAGAAACTCTATAAAGATTTAGAGCTGTGAACATGACATTTTCTGCTTCTGAAATATCCCTGCTAATGGATATCATCCAAGTAATTTGTGTAACACTACAAGTTCACTCATGTAACAGTCAGTGTCTTTGCCTTTCTCTTCCAGTTCATTATAGGATGTACCTCAAAATCAATATTAAGTGTGAGGAATGTAGGCCTTAGGGAAAATAACTCTGTTGAACAATGTTTAGATATATGCTTACTTTCAAAAATTTATTTAAACATGAAGATTATAGTTTGTCAAGTGAAAATTCTTATCCAGGCAAAGAGTAGGTCACACAAACATGAATCGAAAGGAATACATATTGATATGTAAGTTATTTATTACCATGAATATAAAATTTATTTTTCTAATTATATATGTCAAAGTGAAAAGTTGTTACCTTATAAAGATTCATTTTTATTCTGAAACTTGAGTAATATCACTAATCTTCACTGTATTATCCCTAAGACTATATAATAAGCAGATGCAACATATTTTGCTACTTAATTAGGTAATTATTTCGGCTTTCATCTCATTTTCTATATAACCACTTCTCTGCTCATTTTTCTCATGAAATTTTTCTGCTATATATTTTAAAAATTTAATTTTTGAGAGAGTATGTCACCAAAACACCAGGGGTTCAGTCAAAATTCTGTTGTTCATCACAGAAAGTCAATCACTAAGATGACTATTGCCAGGGAAGAAGGCTTTTTATTTGGGAAACATTAACCAAGAAAAAAAGAGATTCATTCTCAAATCCATCTCTACTTCCCATGAAAGTCGAAGGTTTATATGGTGGGAAATGTAAATTTCACACTTTAAGAACTGGAAAGTCTATATACATATATAGTGCCCAGTGTCATTTAGGTGCTATAACAGACACTGAATAATAAATAATGTATACAGTGAACAGGCAAAAGAGAGGAGGTAATTGTGAAGATTTGGAAATCTATGTAAGTCTTTAATCCACTTATTCTTTTTTTTAAAGTTCTTATTCACTTCTTTTCTTTTTTTTATTATGAAGATGTGGGTATAATTCAGAGGATGTGGAGAAAAAGAAACACTTCTACACTGCGTGTAGAATGCAAACTATTGCAACCTCTTTGGAAGACAGTGTGACAGTTTATACTCCACTTATTCTTAAAGTGTTCCTGAGTTTTACAAAGTTGCACTGCACATTTATTTTAAAATATCCCTTTTTATATGTAGCTACTTTAAGTTGGTTTCTATAACTTATAACCTGAACAGTCCAAAAAAGGAGTTCAAGATAAAAAAAGCAAATTGAGGAGAAATATAAATCTCTGTTAAATGATGAGACCAATTCCAGGTTACCATGAACTAAACTAAATGAGCTGCAAATGATGAACAATCAACAATGTCATATCAGCTATAGAAGAATAAAAAAAAAAGAGACTAAGCAAATAGTCAGTGATTTCAAAACCATAAACAACATGGACAGAAAAATGGCATTAAAGACTTGAAATCTATTAGTGAATCAAGTCAGTACCTTAACATTTATTTTGCCCTTCCCTGATGTATCCTAGATAATACTTCCTGAATAAGTTTTATCTAAATATTATTAGCTAATCTTCATTACTTCATTCATTCAATTAATTAAACCAAAATTCATTAACTCTAAGCTTCAGGCTAAAGGTATGTTGTTGAAAAACCTCCTGCTTTTGTGGGAAATAAATCAGGTCAAATCATTGAACACAGTAACTTTCCATTGCAATGATATAAATGCTGTTAAGAAGAGATATTAGATGCCATGATCTGACTGAGTTTGGAATGTCAGGAAAGGGATCCCTACCATTATAAGAAGAATAACTATTTTTTAGGTGAATAAAATGGTAAAATATTCTAGGTATAGGGCCAACATGTCTAATTGTTGGCAAGAGTAAGTATATGAACTCACAAAATGCCAGAACGACTAGAAAAGAGAGAAAGGAGAATCATAGAGGAGTTTATAGCTGGGGAAGATATAGGAGTCAAACCAAGCAGCAGCTGTAACCTTAATAATGGCAAGGCATTGAAGCTTTACAAAGATTACCCTGAATATATTAGACAAAATGTAATGAAATAGTTCAGATGAGAGCCAGTAGTGGTTTGAACAAGATATGTAGTGGTAAAATGGAAACATCTGAACAGAGTAGAGAAATATTGGAGATATGATTAACAGAAAACAATAGGGACAAATCTTCCATAAAGAAGCTTTCTAAATAATATACTTGTAACATTCCCTTCTACTAATCTTTCTCCCCTAATATAAGTATGGGTTAGATTTAATGATGCACTTCCAAAGAATACAGTATGGAAGAGGAAAGTTGCAATTTTACAGCAGAAACTTCTGGCAAGCACCATCTTAACCAAGTGATCAAAGTTAACGTCACTGGTGGTAAGTCAAGTTGACATTATGTATCTCTTTATATAATATGAGAAGAACATTTCATTTCTGTAGCATTTTTCCCCATAAAACTCCATAGCCTCAGCCTAATCATGAGAAAATACAAATTATGAGGTGTTCTACAAATTATGAAACTAATAGTCTTCAAAAGAATCAAAATCATAAAAAAAGACTAAGAGATTTTCACTTAATTTCTTTGATTAAGCAGAAAAGAAAATCCACATTCAGTTTATAATGTGCTGACAATTCAGAACGAATTAAGTAATTGGATGCAATAAGTGACAATTGCTTAGCTGAGAACAGGACAATAAAGAGTACTAGATTTAATGTTTGATATCCTATATAATATAAGAGGATTTTCTGTTACCTTGGATGAAATATCTTTACAGGGGGTGATTAGTAGAGTAGAGAAAGTTTGAACGGGCATGATTTGAATAGAAAATGTAGTTGCTTAAAAAGCGTATTAGAAACATGGTTCAGGTTTTAGGATCTGATTAAAATTTCTGATTTCAAATGTGTGGTGAGGTTAATTTGCTTTCTAGTTTTGACCATTTTTCTCTCCAAATCTCATGATGAAATATGATCCCCAGTGTTGGAGGTATGAGGTGATTGGGGTCATGGGGATGGATCTCTTATTAATGGCTTGGGGCCCTTTTCACCATAGTGAGTGAGATATCACTCTATGAGTTCACATGAGTTAATTATTTTAAAAAGCCTGTCCCCACCTCCTCTTCCTGTTGCTTCAGCTCTGTCTTGCTTGCCCACCTTCCACATGGTTGCAAGCTTCCTGAGGCCACATCAGAAGCAGATGCTGACACCACACAGAAACATGAGCCAAAATTAAAAGAAAATTTCTTTATAAATTACTCAGCCTCAGGTATTTCTTTATAGCCATGCAAAACAAAATGATCCAATTTGTAACGCCCTTTTAAAAAATGGTACTTTGCTCCCATGATCTGAGTACGTAAGGAGACGCCCCTGCTCCCCCATGCCCATGGCTGGTGTGCAGCCAAGAGAATGTGACATATAGAGTAGTCAGGAGAAATCAGAATTTGGGCTAATTTGTAAGTAAAATTATATATAATAGAACCTGAGGTGGTCAGGGAAAATAGAGGGAACAATAAACAAACAAGCTAGTTAGTTTTGGCAATTCATCATTGGCTACTTACAAGAAAATAGATTCGATAATATAATGTGACTTGTCAGTGCTAAGAAAATAGAGACTATAATTTCAGAAAATAATGAATAATGCATTTTACATTATGAAGGAAGAAGAAAAAAGGCATTAACAGTAGTAGTTTAAGACTATGGCTTATCTAACAGTTTTTATGTAACTAGATCTTTACCAACATTTTTGCTATTTCGTTGCAAATTATCACCAAAGGTGAGACAGAAAACACAAAGTTCACATTCTAAAGACCACTGATAGATATGTCCTAACAGGAAGTGACAAAAAACAATAGAATGACTCACCATCCACAGTAATCATTTTACCCCATCACTACCTCTCACTCTTATAGATGATAATGTCTGAATAATTAGATGGCTAAACCTAGAGTTTGTAGAAGGATTGTGTTCATAATTAAATCTTCTTGAGAAAAGATTTATATTTTCTCAAATATAATGAGGAGGCTCTAACAGGTTTAGAAACAGAGTTTGGACATGCCTGTAAAAAGAGAAGACATCTAATTCCCTGGATGAATGCTGCTTATCTGGTAGTCTACGTTGTGTACCTATATTTTTACAGGAAAATGAATCAAAGAGAGATAGCAAGTGAGAGAGGATTCATTAGTGACAGACATTGGCTTGATGAGACTATGTGATTTTCCTGAAGGTCCAAGTGTAAGGCAAGAAGGAGGCTAGGCTTGAGCTTCCTTATCAGGACAGAAGGTAGATTCTTCCATAAGGAAACCCCAGGAATTAGAGAATAGCCACTGAAAAGGTCATAGCAGAGGACATCCCTGTGTCTGAGTAATACACAGTGAAAAGGTCCATGACATGCTACCTATTGAAGTCATACAAGTGCCCGTGAAAGAAAAGACTCTGAGCATGAATAATTAGTCAAGGATTACAGAAATACCAGTTTACATAGGAGACTTTTTCCCTCTTCCTTTCTGTTTTCATTTAAGCATTGTGATTTGAAGACCCAAAGAAAGAAGAATGACTATGTGATAAGAAGACTGAAAGAGCAGGATAGTTTTCCTCTCTACACCTAGCTGTTAGCGACAAAACTATACCACTGAGATGCTAATAAAATACATATTCCCAATTTAAAATACGATTGAGTTAAGTCAGTCTACTTTATTTACACAAGTAGATAGTAACCAGTGAGTTATACCCATGTTGCTGTAATGGAACTGAAAAAGCATAATTGAAGACAGTCATGAAGAAAAATAAAGTTATTTTACTGAATTTGCATTATTCAATACATTGGTTTTATATATAAAGCTTTGAGAGTTACATTTTATTTTATTTACTTTTAAAGTATATTTTATTATTATTATTATTATATATTTTTTGAATCAATGTCTCACTCTGTTGCCCAAGCTGGAGTGTAGTGGCACAATTGTGGCTCACTGAAGCCTCAAACTCCTGGGCTCAGGCGAGCCTTTCACCTCAGCCTCCTGAGTAGCTGGGACTATAGGTGCACACCAAAATGCCTGGCTAAATTTTTATTTAATTTTATTTTATTTTTTGTAATGGTGAGATTTTCCTATGTTGCCCAGGCTGCTCTAGAACTCCTGTGCTCAAGCAATTCTCCCACCTTGACCGCCCAAAGTGCTGGGATGACAGGAGTGAGCCACCATGCCAAGCCAAAAGTATATTTTAAAGATTCACTTATTCATGCACAAATATTTATGAGTGCCAACTGTATATTAGGTACTTAGGAGTGCCTAAAACAGTAATAGTGGAAATTTCCTTGCCCTCTTTTGTTGACCAACAAATAATTTCTGCAGCCTGAATGAAGCTTGAGTTTAAAATTAACATGTGGGGTAAGGGAGAAAAAAGTAATGTGTAGATTTACGGGGTTGATGAGTTTGCCCCTGGTTTCCACCCATGATGTTTCAAAGACAGCAGTGACTCAGCTTTGAGGGTTTCCAAGCCGGATAGCCCTAGGACAGCCTGAGTGACCAAGTACTGACACCATCATGCGAACACCATAAAGAAAGTTGAAAGATGGAGTTTCCATGAGCACCTCATGGGCTCAGAGGAAGTTAAAGGTCAGATGATACTGACTCCAGAGGTCCCAGCAAAGAGAGCTAGCCTAAAGCTCTACTCCTGCCTGGCAGTGCTTAGATTTTTAGTTCTTATTCAGAAACATCAGGGTATCTCCATCTTGCCAGAGAACAAGTTCCTGCTTTAATGCAAAAAGATCCTCTATTTTGGACACAAGAGAGCTCTGGGAAAGAGCACAGCTCAGAGGTCTGTTTCTGGCAAAAAGCATTGGGGTCTGTTGAATACACGAAATGACAAACTAGCATTCCAAGGGTGGACACCATCCATCCTAAGCATTCTGTCCAAAAAATAAAAACATAATTAATGTTTTTACACATACATACCTTGGTCAAAAAAAATAATATAAAGAGCCATCCAGTAAGAGCCCTCAGTGTGTCAAATTAGAGTTTACAAAACAGCTGCAATAAAACCCTAGCCTCAAATGGAAAAAAAAATGTGAAAAATGTGTTCAGGGCATCTAAAAGGGTGTAAATATACCTATATACACAGTTTATAAACTGAGGGAGGTTATATATGTGAACACTGGACCCAGAATTGCACCGAGCAATAAGCCATAACCTCCTCAGTGAATGATAAACTTTCTGAGGGCATAGGAAGGAACCCAGCAAACAGGCAGAGGGAGGCAAAATCAAAACAAACTGTACAGCAAGAAAGTGTCAACCTTCTGTTTGGGGCTCAGGTTCTCCAACTCTTTACTCCCTCTGACTGAGTCCCATGGTAACCTCTGGTTCCAGAGACAGGGCAAGGAGAAGTCCGATTCATACCTCTGGGAGTCCCTCTGAGTGGCAGGTGCTGGCCCTGGACTGGGGGCTTCTGCTCCACCCAGGTAACCATTCATCTACACCAGTGGTTACAAACCTCTTAAAAAAGACTGTTGGGACTTGTCCCCAGAGTTTTTATATCCAGGGGGTCTGGATGCGAACAGAAGCTGTATTTCTAACACATTCTCGTGTGACACCGATGCTTCTGGCTTGGGGCCACATGTCAAGAACCACTGTTCTAAGACCCGGGCTGCTTCCACAGCGAAAGGAGGGCTCCTCTCTCCTTCCACCCACATGCTTGCTTAAGAATGACCCAGAACCATCTGCTCAGACAGAAGCTCAGGTTCCTACCCTATGGGGACACACAGACGTTACCTCATGTGAATCAGGTCAGCGCCAACCACATGAGCTCTGTTAACAATCGTTGGGTGCACAATTTCTTTGCAAGCACACAGCCAATTCAGATCTAGAAACACTTGAAAATAACTTGAACCCCACCCACCTGCCCTGCTCTTGCAATTCATCAAGCACTGCTTTACCATTCCCTCCCTCCTTGTATCCTCCCTCTTTACTTTTTTTCTCTCTATTCAGCAGACTAAATGGACATCTTCCCTGTCTGACTTTAGAGAACCCCTGAGGCTCTCTAAAGCAGTTTGTTTTCCTGCGTGGTTCCAGGGAAGGATAAAAGATGCTTTCAAGGATCATGCAGTAGTTCCCTCTCACTACCTTTAAGAAATACACACAGACATCCCTGTATCCCAGGCAAAAAGCAAATAATTCTGATGGCTTCTGTAGCAAAACTCTGGCTTACAATTCCTTCAAAGCTTCTCTTCACGTTCCTCTTCTGCCCATGCTCATTTGTGTGGAAGGACTTTTAGACTGGGCAGTTATGATCGTGGAAAGAATGCTGGAGTAGAAATGAGAGCTCTAGGTTTATTACTGTTACAGGATGACTTTGGCAAAACAACCTCCACTTTACACCTCACCTCTCTCATCTGTAAAATGGGGATATTGGTATCTATCTTGTTTGATATCTGTCTCTTTTATTAAATTTTATTTTATTATAGAGATATGGGGTATAACATAAGGATCAACTACACAAGTAGGCTGCATGCAGGTGAAGTTTTGGTCTCCAATTGGCCCTCACTCCCTGTGGTATAGGATCAGGTACCATTTGTGTTGTCACAAGCTGTCCTCTCCCTCCCTCCACTAGCAGTTCCCGGTGACTGCCAATCCCTCCTTTTGGCTAATGTGACTAATGTTCAGGTCCCACTTTTGAGTGAGAACATGTGGTATTTGTTCTTTGTTTCTGTGATATCACTAAGTATTGTTATTTTAATTTTTAAAAATGTGTTTTTCAGCTGCAGGATCGCACTCAGTTCAGTGACCGAGACTTGGCCACCCTGAAGAAGTATTGGGACAATGGCATGACAAGCCTGGGCTCTGTTTGTAGAGAGAAAATTGAAGCTGTTGCAACTGAATTAAATGTTGACTGTGAAATAGTTCGGGTAAGAATTTTCTATAATTTTCATGCTATAGTTGATGAGTGCTATAACGAAAGATTTAAGAATTGTATGAGATGCTGAAAACAATACCATCAATAAAGTGAAAAGATAACCCAAAGATTGTCAAATCATATATCTGATAAGAAACTTGTATTTAGACTATGTAAAAAACACTTGCAATTCAATAATGAAAAAGCAAATAGCACAATTTTTAAATAGGCAAAGGACCTGAATAGACATTTCTCTAAGGAAGATACACAAATGACCAATAGTTACATGAGAAGATATTCAACATCATTAGTCATTATGGAAATGGAAATCAAAACTAACACTTAATAGCCACTGTGATGGTGCTAACAAAAAAAGACAGGTAATACTAAGTGTTGACCAGGACACGGGGAAATTGGAACATTTATATACTGCTGGTATACATGTAAAATATTTCAGCTACTTTGGAAAACAGTTCTCATAAAGTTTAACATAGAGTTATCAAATTACCCAAAATTTCCTCTCCCAGAATGAATTCTACTGCACTCAAAAGAATGAAAAATGTATATCTGACTCAAATACATGTATACTAACATTTGTAACATTATCTGTAATAGTCCAAAGTAGAAACAACACAAACAATCCACCAAATGAATGAATAACCAAAAGATGGTATATGCTATTAATGGAATATTATAGAGCTAAATAAAGGAATGAAAATTTGATACATGCTACAAAATTGATGAACCTTGAAAACATTATGCTAACTGAAAGAATTAAATCACAAAAACCACAGATGAATCGATTCTATTTATATAAAATATCCAGAATAAGCACACCATAGAGACAGAAAGTAGATTAGCAGTTACCAGGGGCTGAGGGTAGGGAGGAATGTGGAATGACTGCTCATGGATATAGGGCTTCTTCTTGGTAAGATTAGAATGTTCTGGAATCAGATAATGGTGATTGTTACACAGCTCTGTGAATATATTGAAAACATATTAATTGTACATATTAAATGAGTGGTTTCATGGTATGTTAAACATATCTCAGTAACATTTTAAAGATTGCATGAGGTGATCTGAAATACATCTCACATATCACATAATAAAGGATGAATTAAAAACCATACTGATCAGTCACGGGGATGCTAGTTTATGTTCCATTTGAAAGATGTTGATATAAGATATAGATAGTAGTGGTGCTGGTAAGTATTAAACAATCAGCTCTTTAAGGGAAAAAACCCCTGCTTTATAGTATTTGCTTATCTCTGTGGTATAAAGATTCTCTCCATAGCTGATTCCATGTCTCAACCAGAGTTGTGAAGAGATGCTAACAATTGGCTCTTGTGAGCAAGTATGAGCTTACTTTAGCATACACTGGGAGATTATTCCAGAAGACCAAGAGGGATATACTATTTAAAAACCAGTAACAAGGAACCAGGCCTGGTGGTGCACACCTGTAGTTCCAGTTACTCAAGAGGCTCAGGAAAGAAAAGGCAATATAAGGAGAAGTTATAGAGCACAGATTTCTCAAAACAAATACCGTCCTTTTCAGAGTCTTGCTTCTTCTTGTTAGGATCCAGATAGGAAATCAAATTCAATCCTGCATTTACAGTGCATGCTGCTATGTGTTAGTGTATAGTAACAAGGAAAGAGAAGTGCATTAAATACTATTACTATTTTAAGGAGCTTGGAGTCTAACAAGAGGGATGACACAAGAATACAAATGACTGAAGATGAATTGGAGTAGGATCATAGTATGAGGCGCCTAACCAAAAACCAAAATAGGAAAATATAGTGTTTGTGTTTTTGTTGCTTTTGTCATTTTTATTTTTTTAAAAATCATGTTATATATGTATATAGCTTATGGAATCAAGTTTTGTAGAACTTCCTACAAAACCAACATTCCTTACTCCTACCTTCCTACCATTTTCCAATAACCAGAGTCAACCACTTTCCACTCTTTAAGCAATTTCTCTGGTATTCACCTCCATCTATGAATGATGCACTGTGATAATTAGAATTAGGTTTAGCTATGAGTAACAGAAAGACTCAAAAGTAACAATGGCTTAAACAAGACAATTCGATTTCATTTACAAGTCCAGAGGTATTCACTTTACAGCTGACATGGCTGTTAAGCTCTATGTAGTCCTCAGAGACCCTGATATATTCCAGTTTCTATTTTGATATCCCTGTGATATAGCTCTTGTTCTAAAGGTACAAAATGATAGCATATATGGTTCAGACAGCATGGAGAGTGGGAAGAAGATGGGGCAAAAATTGTGTATCAACTATCTTTTAACAAAGGTTCCTAGAAACTGCCATAAGAATCTTTTGCTTACATCCCATTGTCCAAAGATTAATCTCATGATCATATCAAACTGCAAGGGAAACTGCAAATACTGTTTGACTGTACGCAACCATGGGCCTAGTTAAATCTTTTATTATTCTGGAATAAGGTGAGGACAAATATGGGAAATAGTCAATAGTCTCTCTCATATCTTTTTATATTGCTACTTCTTGATTTTTCAATATTAGGCATTGTCTATTGATTTTTCACTATGAAATGCAAGGAATTTATTTTTTAAAGTCTCTTTCAAGATCTCTTCATTAATCCATGCACTTATATGCATACTTCCTCTCTTCTTATCCTCCAGTAATTTTGGTTAGTTTGATATTCAGTGTTAACGTTATTAGGATTATGTAGATGCTTTACACATTTGCATTATGTAGTGCAATGTCATTTTTTTCCTTTTCTGTATAACATTATTTGTTTCCCTGTAGTTCATAATTTACTTAGTTTGTGTTTCAGATAATTATACATTTGTTTGATTTCCTAGGTACTTAATACTAATATATCCTCAAACCTCTTTCCCAGTTGCATACATTTTTTCTCAATACATTCATACACGTTTGCTGGTGCAACAATTTCTTCATGCTAAATAAGTATTCCCTGGACTTTTCTGATTTGCTCCAATCTGGATTGGCTAGTCTCTACACTTGGAATACAACTGTTACTCTGAGATTTCCATTCTCAATCTGTTTTTCCTTTTGCTCAACTTTCTGTAAAATATCCTCAAATTTTTCTCCCAACTTTTCTACTGAGTTTTTCCACATTTTTAAATTCAATCTGCCACTAATAACTAATAAGCACCTTGCACCATGACAGCAGCTTTCAGACTCTATAGACTGCCATAAGGTCTCCTTGAGACTTCAAGAGAGAGAAGGCAGGAATGGAATCTCTTTAAAAACATATAATTCTAAATAAGAGATTAGCTATCCATTGGATTACTGGCTAGGATTATTCCTGATATGAAAGAACTTTAAACCTACTTACTGTAAAAAATGGCCAGAGCATTGATATCAGGACCTTTATTTGTCCGTTACTATGTGCAGAGTCTTCAATCTCTATACAAAATCCTAATATGCAAAAATGGAGGAAGAAGTGATACCATTTTCTTCTTGTTTAAGAATAGTTAAAACTCTTAGATAAGACAGTAAGGAAGTGCTTACTATTCTTTTATTTCTACTGATTTTTCAACATGCCAGAATGTTCATGGCATATAGAAAAATTGAAGGGATGATATGTTATGAGTACCTCTTCTGTAACATTTTGCACATTTCTTTAGAGAAGAATATGTTTGCCACATAAATGTATTCTTGTGATCTCAGGAGAAACTATTTAGATGTTTTGGGGTCTAATAGACCTTCTAGTTACTGATCACCAAAATAAACTTTGCCTCAGGATATCCAGTTAACTATAACTTATAGTATAATTGGAACATTTAAGATTATTTTTCCTTGTTATTTCTTATACTTCTAAAATGTCTAGGAAGTAAACTTGCTACACTTTTCGTTGGACTTTACTGAGTATTAATAATTATGTGCATGTTTTTCTTTAACTGGAAACATCATTCCTAGGTTAGTGGCTATTATTTACTGACTTATTTATTTAACAGAGGTTAAATAAATAAATATTTGTGCTAGAACTTTTCTAGGTGCGAACAATGTTTTCCCCAGGGAATCTTATCAAAAGCTTCCTTGCACTGATAATCGCCTTCAGCTAAGTCTTGGGGTACAAAATCAATGTACAAAAGACAGTACAAAAGACAATACATCAGCAACAAGCAGAAGACCAAATTAAAAGCATAATCCCATGCACAGTAGCTACAAAAAAAGAAATACTTTGGTGTCTGCCTAACCAGAGTTCTGAAAGACCTTTGCAACAAGAACTACAAAACGCAGCTCAAAAAAATCAAGGATGACACAAAAAAATGGATAATATTCCATGCTCAGGAACTGGAAGAATCAATATTGTCAAGATGTCCATCCTACCCAAAGCAATCTAGACTCAATGCAATACGCATCAAATTACCAACATCATTTTTCTCAGACTTGGAAATGACAATACAGAAATTCATATAAAAACCAAAAAGAGCACAAAAGGCCAAAACAATCATCAGCAAAAGGATCAAAGTGGAAGATATCACACTTCCAGAATTTAAACTTTACTACAAGGCTACAGCAACCAAAACAGCCTGTTGGTGGTACAAGAAAAGACACATAGACCAATGGAACAGAACAGAGATTACAGAAGCAAAAACTCAATCTCTCAACCAACTCATCTTTGATAAAGCCAACAATAACAGCCACTGGGGAAAGAAGACCATATTTAGCAAATGGTGCAGAGAAAACTGGCTGACCACATGCAGAAGAATGAAACAGAACCCCTATCTATCACCATATTCAAAAATGAGCTTTAAATGGATCAAAGACCTAAACTTAAAACCTCAAACTATAAGAATTCAGAAGAAAACGTAGGAAACACTCTTATACACATTGGAGTAGGAAACCAACTGTTGATCAAATTCCCAAAAGTGAATGCCATAAAAGATAAGATAGACAAGTGGGACCTCATTAAAGTGAAAAGCTTTTGTACAGCAAAACAAAACAAAACAAAAAACTATCAAGAAAGTGGGGAGACAACCTACAGAATGGAAAAAAAAATTTGCTAACTATGCATCTGACAAAGGCCTACCATTCAGAATCTACAAAGAACTCAAATAACTGAAAGGGGGAGAAACCCCTAGTAAAAAGTGGGCAAAGGACATGAATACACGCTTTTCAAAAGAAGATATACAAGCAGCCAGCTGACACATGAACAAATGCCCAGCCTCACTAATAAGCAAAGAAATGCAAATCAAAATCACAATGAGATACCACCTACTGCAGTAAGGATGGCCCTCATCAACAAATCAAATTAAAACAAAACAAAACAAACAACAACAACAAAACCAGATCCTGGTGAGGGTTGGAGAAAAAGGAATGCTTCCACACTGTTCGCAGCAGTGCAGGTTAGTACAACCTCTATGTAAAGCAGAGTGGTTTAGTGATCTATCACAGAAACAAAAAACTGAATACCAAATATTGTCACTCGTAAGTGGGATCTGAACATTAATCACATCAGCACAAAGGAGGGTTCTGCAGTAGTTGGACATTGCGGGGGGGTTGTAAGGGGAGTATAGAGCATCACAAAGGGTACTTGGTTCTAAACCATAGGAAATAAGGGCCAGTTGGAGGCCCAGATTTCACCTGCACACAGCCTGCTCGTGTAGCTAATCCTGACTTGTAGCCCACATATCTATAATATAAAAAAGTTTTTTAAATAAACTAAATAAAAATTGCATGTGATTCTGTTATGTAATGTTTATATTACCATGAAAAATACAGGAGTTTATTTGCAAAAGCAAAACTCTAAAATGTTTTAAAAGAAGAATAATTTTATAACGGAAATGTTTAAACAAGACATGTAAGCATAAGCAAAGGAAGAAAAAACATTGAACTACATTAAAATGAGTATCTTTTGCACCACCAAGTATATCGTACAAGAAATGAAATACAAGCTACAAGCAGGTTGAAAATATTTGCACTTCATATGCTATCAAAAAGTAGTAGCTAGCATTACTACATAAAGAGTTATAAATGAATGAAATTAAGATAAAAAAGAAGCCGGGCTCGGTGGCTCAGCCTGTAATCCCGTGCCTTTGGGAGGCTGAGGTGAGTGGATTGCCTGAGCCCGCGGGTTCGAGACCCGCCTGGGCAAGAAAGACCTCATCTCTACAATAAATCAAAAAATTAGCCGGGC
>CAUYQG010047930.1:0-19327 GCA_963574415.1 Tarsius wallacei
ATAAATAAAATTAGCCAGGTGTGGTGGTGCATGTCTGTAGTTCCAGCTACTTGGAAGGATGAGGTGGAAGGATTGCTTGAGCCCAGCAGGTCAAGGTTGTGTTCGGGAGCATGCCACTGCCCTCCAGCCTGGGTGACAGAGTGAGACTACAGCTAAAAAAATTTTTTTTACCCCAGGCTAGGCATGGTGGCTCACACCTGTAATCCCAGTACTTTGGGAAGCTGAGGCAGGAGGATTGCCTTAGCCCAGGAGTTCAAGACCAGCCTGAGCAACAGTGAGACCCTGTCTATACAAAAAAATCAAAAGTTAGCTGGGTGTGGTGGCACACTCCTATAGCACAAGCTACTTGGGAGGCTGAGACGGAAGGATCACCTGAGCCCAGCAGGGCGAGGCTGCGGTGGCCATGAGTGTGCCACTGCACCCCAGCCTGGGAGACAGAGTGAGACCTTGACTCAAAAAGAAAAAAAAAATTAACCCTATAACTTGAACTGGAGTGAAAGGTAAAATGTTTCTACTGAAATGCTAAAAAATCTAATTTCTTGTGTGTTTTGCAATTGCTTCCATTTGTATAAATGAGATAAGTGAATGACAGTGCTTGTTATTTTGAAGTCCATTTCACCCTTTCCAGCTGAGCCCCGGTGCCACACACTTAATGTCTCTGGCTTGGCCCCATTCCTTAGCACTGTATCCAGCTGCCGGTTGGAAGTAATGAGCTGTGCCCTGGTTCTTTCTATTTATAGAACAGAGGCCATGACCAGAAATGACAGATGGGGCTTATGGGAGTTAGCGTTTAAGTTCAAGTCTGAAGCTCCATGCTTGTGTGTGAACTGAAAGAATGGTCTCTTTATTAACTTTCCCTTTTCCTTGTCAATCAATTTCTGTTCATCAATCATGTATATACATAGAACTGGCAAAGGCAAAGTATCTTTTCTTCCCTGCTAAATAAGAACTTCTAAATAATTACAAACCTCTAAATAAATGAAGTTTAAGGCATTCTTATAGTTATTCAGGGAGCTCCCCTATGCAGCCTCATTCATTTATTATTACATTTTAATATTCTATAATTACACAAGAAGAAAGAGACTGGGTGTGGTGATACATGCCTGTAGTTCCAACTTCTCAGGAGGCTGAGGTAGGAGGATTGATTTAGCCTAGGAGTTTGATGTTGTAGTGCATTATGTGTACTCCAGCCTGGGCAAGATAGCAAGATACTGCTTCTAAAAGTAAAAAATATATTTTTTTAATTAAAAAAAAAGAAAGATGCAGTCTATTATCCTCTGTGTTCATATCTTATAAAGATTAGGATGCCATCCTTTAAATGAAAGAATGTGGGTTCTCTTCATGCCAGTTGATTATAGGTTTTTAAAAGGTCATGCTGATTTCTGAACTATGCCATTCATTCATTCATTCATTCAAAAAGTATTTATTGGCCAGGCTCGGTAGCTCAGTCTGTAATCCCACTCCTTTGGGAGGCTGAGGTGAGTGGATTGCCTGAGCCCGCGGGTTCGAGACCCACCTGGGCAACTTGGCGAGACGTCATCTCTACAATAAATCAAAAATCAGCTGGGCATGGTAGCGCGTGCCTGTAGTTCCAGCTACTTGGAAGGCTGAGGCGGAAGGATCGCCAGAGCCCAGCAGGTCGAGGCTGCGGTGGCCGGGAGTGGCCACTGCACTCCAGTCTGGGCGACAGGGAGACTCCAACTCAAAAAAAAAAAAAAAAAGTATTTATTATGTGCCCTGTGCCAGGCATTTACTGGAGAAATAATGATAAAGAAGACACAATTCTTACTTCTGTGCATTTTATTCTTATGTAGGATACAAACAGGTGTGTAGACAATTATAATACAGGCCTGGAAAGGATTGTAATTGTAGGATGAAATTAAAAACAAGGTGCTGTGGAAGCGTATAGGAGAGCCCCACAACTCCATCTTTGGAACCAGGAAATGCTCCAGAGAAAGTACCGTCTAGAACTGAAGGACAAGTAGGAGTTAGGAGGCCAAGATCAGAAATGGAGGGGGAGGAGGGGAAGAAGGAAAAGATGGGAGGTGTTTCCGTGAGAGATGAGAGCCACAAGACCCCAGAGGTGGCATGAGCCTGGAGTCTGGGATGGCGCGAGGGGAGATGAGGGTGGAGCGGTCAAGCGTTGGGGGCCAGGTTCATCTGTGTGAAGATGTGGAGCCTTGCCCTGGGAGATGTGAGGAGCCACTCACTGTGGTTTTCAAGTAGGAGGAAGACAGTGTCAAAATCACTCTGTCTGCCTTTGGAAACGAATCAGAACAGGGATATATTGGCAGGAATACAGTCAGGAAGCTGTTGCAATGCTGGGTGTGATGACTCATACCTGTAATCCCAGCACTTGGGGAGGTGGAGGTGATAGGATTGCCTGAGCCCAGGGATTTGAGACTATATTGTGTAGTCAATATCATAAGTTAAAAAAAAAATAGCTGGGCGTGATGGCAGCACCTACAGTTTGAGCTACTTGGAAGGCTGAGGTGGAAGGATAGCCTGAGCTCAGAAGGTCGAGGCTGCAGTAGCTGTGACTGTGCTGCTGCACTCCATCCTGGGCGATAGACTGAGACTCTGACTCAAAAAAACAAGCACACAAACAAAATAAAACAAATGAAAGAAAAAACAAAACTGCTGCAATGGTCCCTGCAAGAATGTTACAGATTTAAACCAAGAGATTCGTCCAAGTATGGTGGCTTAGCCTATGATCCCAGCACTTTGGGAGGCCGAGGGGAGAGGATTGTCTGAGCCCGGGGGTTCGAGACCAGCCTGGGCAAATTGGTGAAACCTCGTTTCTACAGTAAATCACAAAACTAGCTGGGCATGGTGGCGTGCATCTGTAGTTCCAGCTACTTGGAAGGCTGAGGCGGAAGGATCACCTAAGCCCAGCAGGTCGAGGCTGCGGTGACCGTGAGCATGCCACTGCACTCAAGCCTGGGTGACAAGAGTGAGACTCCAACTAAATAAATAATTAAGTAAATAAGAAAGATTCAGAGAAGTTGACAGATTTGAGAGAGATTTGGAAAGTGAACTCTAAGGTTTTGTTCATTTACAGAGAGATAGAGATAGAGAGATAGAGAGATAGAGATAGAGAAAGAGAGAGAGAGAGAGAGAGAGGAAAGTAAAAAAATTGTCTGCAATTCTTCCCAGGGCAATTGGCAGATGATGGTAATATTAATAGTTATTAATATCTGAATATAGAGCTCAGGAGAGAAATTCAGGCTCCAGATAAAGATTTGAAAGCCACCTAAATACAGACTGTCATTAAAATCTTGAGCATGAATGAAACCACCCAGGAGTATGTGGAGGATGTGTGGGGTAAAGAGAAGGCACAACCACCTAACAACACAAGATGCCCACATGAAAGGAACGAGTTGCAAGATGAACCTGCAAAGCAAACTGAGATGGGATGTCTAAAGGCACAGATGCAAAGCAAGGTGCCAAGGATGTCAGTAGATGCCTGTGTCACCAATGTCGCTATCACATGGAGCTGGGTCATCTGGATACCAAAGAGTATCTTCATGCTTATCAAGGCCCATGCTTCGAAGATACCGCTTTTCCAGCTGTGCAGGGCATTCCTTTCCTTGTGACCCCCCCATTTGATCACCTTTTAGATGCAATGTTAGTCTCCAAAAAATTAGTCCATTAATGATTATTGCAATGATGTCACTTCAATATGTGCATTGTGAGGTTTCTTAAAAAAATAATAGTGGTAACCATTTGAATTTGAGCAACCCATTTTCCCTCCCTCTCTAGGTTTCAAATGTGACCAGAGATCTCATCTCTACAATATGTATGTTAAACTGCTAGCTACACATTTGATAGAGCAGAGGAAAAAAAAAACCCTTATGTAGAGCAGTAGAATTACTCCCAGGTTGGAGTGCAGTGGCATACTCACAGCCACCATAGCCTCAACCTGCTGGGCTCAGGTGATCCTTCCGCCTCAGCCTTCCAAGTATCTGGAACTACAGACTTGTGCCGCCACGCCTCACTAATATTTTTGATTTATTGTAGAGATAAGGTCTCGCCAAGTTGCCCAGGCTGGTCTCGAACCACTGGGCTCAGGCAATCCTCTCACCTCCACCTCCCAAAGTGCTGGAATGACATGTGTGAGCCACTGTGCCTGGCTATATGAGCATTTTTAATAGAGATATTAATGAATGTCCAATGTTGGGAACCAATACTTCTTTAAGTTGTTAATGCCAGAGACTTTCTTTTCTACTCAGTTATGTGTTCTCTTAATGATAGAGTCCTTGGATACAGTATGACTGAAATCAGGGACTATTTATTTACTTATTTATTTGAGTCAGGGTCTCACTCTGTTGCCCAGGCTGGAGTGCAGTGGCACAATCATGGCTCATTGCAGCTTCGGCCTCTTGGGCTCAGGTGATCCTTCTGCCTCAGCCTCCCAAGTAACTTCTGGGCTCAAGCAATTCTCTTACCTCCCAAAGTGTTGGGATTACATATGTAAGCCACAGCGTCCAGCGAGGTCAGGGACTTTAAAAAATGTAATTTAAGGGGCTTTATAAATCACAAAGATTCTAATCTCAAGATGATACGACTTATCTTTTTTTTTTTTTTTTTTTTGAGTTGGAGTCTCACTCTGTCGCCCAGACTGGAGTGCAGTGGCCGCTCCCGGCCACCGCAGCCTGGACCTGCTGGGCTCCGGCGAGCCTTCCGCCTCAGCCTTCCAGATAGCTGGAACTACAGGCGCGCGCTACCATGCCCGGCTAGTTTTTGATTTATTGTAGAGATGAGATCTCGCCAAGTTGCCCAGGCGGGTCTCGATCCTGCGGGCTCAGACAATCCACTCACCTCAGCCTCCCAAAGCGCGGGATTATAGGCTGAGCCACCGAGCCCGGCTGATATGACTTATCTTGACTCACCTTATTTGGCACAATGAATAGTTCAACTTGTAAAACAACATTGTCAGCACTAAAACATTTTCAACATTACTAAAGGTAAATAATAAGTGAATATAAATTTGCTTGTTAGAAACACCAGCTGAGTTCTAATCCCTAAGTACTTGATCGCTTCTCGCCAATTTCTGATGTTGATGAAGGTTGTTTGCAGGTCTTCATTTTCTGTGATTACACAAGGGTCTGAATGTGTTGATTCAGAGGATTACTTTGCATTTGTTAAAGGAGGAAACTTACTGGTTTCCAAATTGTGTTACAGGGAACTCCTTTAGAAGCTGCTCTGGAGGGAAGGAGAGGAATTAAAGGAAGGATACTCACCGCCTTCAAATATGACAGTTTTCACTTTACAGGGTTTCCCTCCTGCCCTCTTCTTCCTTTCCCTCCCTCCCTCTGTCTCTTCTTTCCTTTCCTTTCCCTCTCTCTCTCCCTCCCTCCGCTTCCTCCCTCCTTCCTTTTTTTTGGTCTTTATTTTGTTGCTTCATTGTAAGATGAAACTAGTTTGAAAATGCTATTATGGCTCACACCTGCAATCCCAGCACTTTGGGAAGCAGAGGTGGGAGGATTGCTTGAGCCTAGGAGTTCGAGACCAGTCTAGGCAACATAGCTAGACCTCATCTCTATGAAAAATAAAAAACATAAACTGAGTGTGGTGGCACACACCTGTAGTTCCAGCTACTCGGGAGGTTGAGGCAGAAGGATGGCCTGAGTCTAGGAGTTGGAGGTTGCAGTGAGCTGTGATTATGCCACTGCACTTCAGCCTGGGTGACAAAGTGAGACCTCAAATCAAAGAAGAAAGTTATTGTAGATGAATACAATAACCAAAAAATAAATGAGATGTTATTGAGCACTTATTTACCATGTTTTAGACACTTAATATTATGAGAAATCCTCACTATATGACAAAGTGAAGAAAATAGAACATGAAACTAAATGCAGAATGTTCCTTTTTTGTATGTATACATAAACACACACATACTAAACAGCACTAGAAATAAATACCAAAATATTAATTGTGATTATCACAATGAGGTGGGACTATGGTGAATTTTTATTCTTTCTTGCTAAATTTTCTTCAATAACCATGAACCAATTTTATAATCAGAAAGAATTGTTTTGAAATTTAATCATTTCTTGCAAAATGATACATGTGAAAATGTTATTTCAATAACAATCTTTACTCTTTTTGTTTAAATTTAGTATATGTTTGTAAAGAGTCTTTTTATCTGAGTCAGAGTCTCACTCTGTCGCCCATGCTGGAGGGCAGTGGCATGCTCACGGCCACCGCAGGCTCAACCTGCTTAACTCAGGTGATCCTTCTGCCTCAGTCTTCCAAGTAGCTGGAACTACAGGCATGAACCACCATACCTGGCTAATTTTTTGATTTATTGTAGAGATGAGGTATCACTAAATTCCCAGGCTAGTCTCCAACCCCTGAACTCGGGCAATCCTCTCACCTTGGCCTCTCAAAATGCTGGGATTACAGGCTTGAGCCACTGCGCCTGGCCTGATTTTAAGTTTTAAGGTATTTTTGTTTGCCCATTACTAAACAAATAATATTTTACTAATACAGATTGCCCACAATTTGAAATGTAAATACGTGAAGAAAAATAAATGACACTTCCCAAAAACAGGGCAGAAAGAAACAAAAGTTGCTATCATTTTAGCGTAATTTAATGGAACAAATGTACAATCTTTCTACTCCCTTGTTCATGCTCATCTTACATTACTAAGAATTCACTTAGTTGAGTCTGTGTCATCTTTCTGTTCTTTTGTTAAATCCTTCCAAAAATGTTCTTACCATTTCTCTTGGAATAGGCTGCCTTCAAAAGATTTAAATTTTGAAGGAGAAACCAAGCTGCTTACTTTAATAGAGACATGTATAGTCATGAACTAGAAAGATATGCTATTATTCAATTTAGATGAAATGTTTAAAATTAACACTACCTCATGGAAATACAATCTGTGTTTTGAAAATACAAAGAGAAAGTATGATTTTTATTTTGTAAGGAAACTCCCAGAAGAGAAATATCATTCAATTTCCTTTTTTGGTGGGGGGCGGGAGGGGACGGGGTCAGAGTCTCACTCTGTTGTCCAGCCTGAAGTGCAGTGGCATACTCACAGCCACCACAGCTTTGACCTGCTGGGCTCAGGCAATCCTTCCACCTCAGCCTTCCAAGTAGCTGAAACTACAGGTGCACACCACCATGCCCAGCTAATTTTTAGAAATTATTATTTATTGTACAAATCAGATCTCGCCAAGTTACCCAGGCTGGCCTCGAACACCTGAGCTGAGGCTATGCCCTCGCCTCAGCCTCCCAAAGTGCCGGGATTACAGACTTGAGCCACCACACCTGGCCCAGTTTCTTAAAAAAAGTAAATTGAACTAGGCATGATGGCTCATGCCTATAATCCTAGCTCTCTGGGAGGCAGAAGCCGTAGGATTGCTTGAGCCCAGGAATTCAAGACCAGCCTGGGCAACATAGCAAAAAATAAATAAGCAAAATTAGTTGGCTGTGGTGACTCATGTCCATAGTCCCAGCTTCTCAGGAGACTGAGGCCAGAAGATCATTTGAGCCCAGGAGTTGGAGGCTGCAGTGAGCTATGACTGTGCCACTGCATTCCAGCCTGGGCAACAGAGTGAGACCCTGACTCAAAATAAATAAATCAATCAACTTAAAGGCATAATTCCTAGGAAATACTTGCATCTTCTCTGTTTCCAAAAATATGATAGAGTAGCATAAAATAGTCTCTACAAAAGCCCTGATGTATTCAAAGGGATAAGAGCTGCATAACAGGTAGCAAGGGTATGAGCCAGGGTAGGGTGCCTTCTCATCAAGACTGAATTTGAGGCCCAAGAAGTTCTTCATTAAACGGGAAAGTTGATGCCTAGAATATGAGGAAACTATTTCTGTGTCTTACATGTAATAGTGGGTATGCTAGGTTCAGCAGATGTCAGTTCTATCTTTAGTCATTCATGGAAAACATAGCTGCTTGAATATTTTTATGCATGATTGTATTTCAAATGGCAAAGAAACACATATTAAACTCATACCTATTTTTTTTTCCTAGTAGGATATTTTATTTTCAAGTTCTTTAAGTTGGAAATAACATGCATTTGAAGGGAGAATCCCAAAAGAAATGAGAAATTCACTTCCTCTATAACATGCATAAAACAAGTTTTTGGTTTTGCTTTTTTTCTGTTGAAAGATCCAGCCAGGCCAGGAGTGGTGGCTCAAGCCTGTAATCCCAGAATTTTGGGAGGATGAGGTAAGGGGATTGCCCAAGCCCATGGGTTCAAGAACAGCCTGGGCAACTTGGCAAGGTCTCATCTCTACAATAAAAAATAAAAAAAATTAGCCGGGCATGGTAGCGCACGCCTGTAGTTCCAGCTACTTGGAAGGCTGAGGGGGAAGGACTGACTGAGTCCAGCTTGTCGACGCTGGGGTTGCTGTGAGTGTGTCACTGCACTCCAGCCTGGGTGACAGAGTGAGACTCCAGAAGAAAAAAAAAGAGATCCAGCCAAAGATAATATGCCCCAAAGTTACTTCAATACTCTCAGGCCTAAAGGTTTTCTTTTTTTTTTTTTATTTGTTTAACTATCTGAGATGGGGTCTTAGCTATGGCTTGGTCCTGAACTCCTGGACTTAAGCGATCCTCCTGCCTCAGCCTCCTGGGTAGCTGGTACTACAGGTGTGAGTCACCACACCCGGCCCTTGTTCTTAAATAAAGCTTAACACTTAACTAAATTAAAATGAATGTCACATCTAAATGTAAGAAACAAAAAGGGAAATGTGCTTTTCAGTTGGTCAGCATTTACTAAACTCCTCCTGAGGGTAACATCTAGGTATTTTTATGTTCTATAAGAGTTTACCAGATTATCAAAGTCATTCAGTTATTTTTAGAGTTACTGTGAAACAGAAAAATGTGTGTTGTTTCATTGAACACAGTTACTTAAATATGTGTGTATCCCTGTATATGTATGTATGACAGATTATTGAGCTATGCAACCACTACAAATAATATCAAGATTCTGATAGTAGACTATAATATATCTAAAGGGACAATATTGCCTCATGTTTTCCAAGTAATTTGGGAAAACTCGACTTCAATAGCTTTCTGTCTTTATAGTTTCTTCTCTCCAACTGTAACTTAAGTCAGAAATGAAAATTGTAGGTCTTATTTTATTTTTTATTTTTGAGGGGGCCCTAAAAAGGACCTTTATTAAGTGGCAGGGCTCCAAAATGTTATTTGGCCCCCGAAGCTGTAGAGGGTACAATGCTGGCGATTGAGCCGGTAGACCACATCCATGGCTGTGACGGTCTTGCGCTTGGTGAGCTCGCTGAAGGTGACAGCGTCCCCGATCGCGCTCTCCAGGAACACCTTGAGGACCCCGCGGGTCTCCTCATAGGTAAGGCCAGAAATGTGCTTAACCCCAAGCCAGGCTCCGGATGGCGGGCTTGGTGATCCCCTGGATATTGTCGCGCGGGCCCTTTTCCTAGGCCTTTATCTCTTTTGCTGCTTCCCGACACTATCAAAAGATCTGAGAACAAGAGGTGAAAATGGTAGGTTTTAAATGATGTTAAATACGATCGTAAGGCCAAGATCCTTAGTGTTTTAATTAAAAAAAAAAAATCATTGTTCAAAGTATGAACCCAAATACTACTTTGGGAAAGATAATACATTTCTTTATCCACTGTTATTCAAAATACAACCACCGTTTAGCCGTTTAGTGTTTTTTCTGGACAAAATCTTGGTTAAAACATAGATGATGTTTGAATATTTAGATGTCTTATAGGAATTTTTAAAAATCGAAGTTTAAGAATGGAAGCTTTTAATGGCTCATAATGAAGACTTGGAGCTAACAACACTGAGTAAATTCCATGTGATGCTAACCGTAAGCACCACAACATGATCCAAAGAGTTGAAAGTGAAGATGTCTGATAAATTTTGGTTTATGTCAAATTTTATAACAATCACAAGCTACAGAACTAAATAATAAATGTAATGTACCAAACAAAAGAAGATTAAGCCTTGGACCCCATGCAGCCACATGATTATGATATGCTTTCATTAAATATACATATAATCTGTTAGTGGGTATAACAGGCAAACTACAAATGATTGGTGTTTCCAAATAGTAGCTGTTGCAAAAGTATCTGTTGAATACATACAAGTTCAAGTATGTATGTGTGGAGAGAGGCGGAGAGAGAGACAAAAAATTAAAACAAATCTCTAATTTTTAGGTAGTTGTATGTTTTCTTTACTTAAATTCTTTTTTCATTTCATTGTTGTTAATTACAATGAATTCATATTTCATCTTTTCCTGTTAGTGAAACAGCTCTTAATGGCCTAAGCACAAATGTTTTTGAGAACGCTTATTAGCTCTGCTCTCCTTCCAAATGCCTTATATTTATGGTCTATGTTAGAGTTTGCAAGTTTTTTTTTTTGCCCTTTGATTTTAACAATAATTATATTGATACAAGCAGGTGATATAAGTTCTGTTTTACAATAAGGAGACAGAGTCAGAAATGTTAAATGACTTTTCCAATTGTACACAACTAGAGATAAACTTTAATTAGAATCAAGATCTTCTGACTCTCAATTATTTTTTCTAATAACAATGTAAGGCAGCATTTTAATAAATTCAATTGTGGTGATATTTCTATATTTTTCTGACTGATATTCTTAGTATTCATAAGTGAACATAATGTAGATGAAAGACAGTAGATTGTTTTTTATTATAAAGATGTGGGATACAATTCAGGGTTGGGTATGCAAACGTTGATTGTGCAGGTACCTTGTTGATGAGGTATGCCCCTCCCTCCCCGAGCAGTTTCCCTCAACTACCAATCTCACCCTCCTCCCCTGACAGTTTCCCACTACTGCCAATTCCTTTTTTATAGTATTACAATTGTTCAAGTTCTGCTTATGTGTGAGAACATATGATACTCTGTTCTTTGTTTCTGTGATAGATCACTGAGTATGGTTGACTCTAAATCCATCCAAGTTACTGCGAAGTCTATGTTTGTCCTTCTTTATGACTGCATAATATTCCATTGTGTATATGTACCACATTTTTTAAAATCCAGTACAGCTTCGATGGGCAACATGGTTGGTTCCATGGTTTTGCTATTGTGAATAGAGCTGCAACAAACATACATATGAAGGTATCTTTTTTGTAGAATGATTTGAGTTCCTCCGGGTATATTCCCAATAGGGGAATTGCTGGGTCACATGGAAGGTCAATTTCTAGTTCTTTCAGAAATCACCACACTGTCTTCCAAAGAGGTTGTACTAGTTTGCATTCCCACCACAGTGTAGAAGCGTTCCTTTTTCTCCGTATCCTCACCAGCATCTGTTGTTGTTTGTTTTATTAATGATGGCCATTCTTACTGGGGTTAGGTGGTATCTCAATGTGATTTTGATTTTCTCTGATGATGAGTGAGACTGAGCACTTTTTCATGAGTCTGTTGGTTGCTTGTATATCTTATTTTGAGAAGTGTCTATTCATGTCTTTTGCCCACTTTTTAATGGGGCTGTTTGTTTTTTTCCTTTCGGTGCATTTGAATTCCTTGTAGATCCTAGATGTTAAGCCTTTGTCAGATATACAGTTGGCAAATATTTTTTCCCATTCTGTGGGCTGTATCTCTGCTCTCTTGATGGTTTCTTTTGCTTTGCAGAAGCTCGTTAGTTTGATGAGGTCCCACTTGTCTATCTTATTTCTTAAGGTATGGGCATTTAGGGTTCTGAATAGGAATTGATTGCCAGTTCCAATAGATTTTTAAATATTATAATTTCGTATATAACTGGAAAATAGCAATTAATAATATTTATGCAGAGTTTTTCTTAAGCCAGGAATAAAACGTCTAGCCACTGCAGTACTTTAAAAAATCAAAGGTGATTTATTTAGCTGTTGAGTGCCTATTTTCTAGATAGTATACTAAGGTGTAGACACATACACACACACACATACAAATTTACCATATAACTTCTCTGTTCTCTTATCTAAGAAGCTGGTCTGTTACCACATCAGGAAGAGGCAAGAGGGTAGGTTTCTGAATTGAGTATCAAAGGAACCTGATTTAGAAAAAGGTTCTGGAAAAAGAGATCTAGTATGACAGTAGACCCTCCTCTTCAAACAGTGCCGTAATTTCTGTTCAGGTTAATAATCAACAACATTAGACAATTCAGGTTGAGGTGACAGATGTGTAGGAAAGCACAGTGACAGAGAATTTCTCAATGTAGGAGAGTGTTGAGATGATGTTGGGTGTGGGGTGGTGTGTTGCTCCATGGGTTTTTTGACTCGGCCACAGAAAAGAATTTCAGAATTAGTCCCAAGTATAGTTTAAGACAGAATTTATTAGAAAGAAAGAAATATGCTCAAAGGACATGAGATCCTTAAGATAAAGGACATGTGCTTGCCTTTGACAAGATGCTTTATATACTTTTACAATGATTATTAAGCAAACCATGAGCTAAGAGCAGTGGCCTGCAGGTATCTGATCATGAGTTTTAATTACCATCTCTCAACTTTCTAAGGTCGCAAGGACCTTCTCAATAATTAAAGTTATTGCCTAACTAGATGTGGGCTTTTCTTAGAACATCACGTCTGTGTTTTGGGTAATTCCCTATTGTGTCTGTGATTTACTGCACTGGTAGACACACATTCCAGCCTGCAAAGTGGTCAGGTCTGGTGTGCCTGGTTGGTCAGATGAAGGTCGTACCAATAAGAAAGTTGTCTGAATAATGCTTACTCTATTAAATTGCCTACAAGAAACTTATCTATGTCTAACCTGCACTGAATAACCTGCCACATGTCCTTTCTCTTAAGGAACTCATGCCCTTTGGGCATATTTCTTTCTTTCTAATAAATTCTGTCTTAAACTATACTTGGGACTAATTCTGAAATTCTTTTCTGTGGCCAAGTCAAAAAACCCATGGAACAACACACACCCCACACTTAAACACTTGTATTTTATAAATAAACATATATATTATATATATTAGTTTTCTTCCATAGCTCCTGGTTCATAATTCCCATTGCCCTTGTTACAGTTTTTGCCTCTAACGTTGGGTGCTTTAAACCTCAGGAAATCTCTGACTTTCTCCTGCCTTCCGTTCACTTGCTTCAAGGCAGGACTCTAATCTTTTCCCAATTTTCTGATTGTAGGTTATAACACCTTCATTCTAGAGGGGGTTCCATCCCATATCCTAAAAGAAGGAATGCTGATGTCATGATGCTTTCATAAAAACCCAGGAGGACTAGATTAGGGGAACTTCTAGAGAGCTGAACACCTGGAAGTTCCTGGAAGGTGGTGCATCCAGAGACCACGAAAGCAGCTGGGCGTGGTGGCTCCTGCCTGTAATCCCAAGCACTATGGGAGGCAGAGGGAAGAGGACTGCCTGAGCTCAAGCCTTCGAGACCATCCTGGGCAACTTGATGAGATCTCATCTCTACATCTCTATGATAAATAAAAAAAATTAACCAGGAGTGGTGGCGCAGGTCTGTAGTTCCAGTTACTTGGAAGGCTGAGGCAGAAGGATCGCCGGAGCCCAGCAGATCAAGGCTGTGGTGACCGTGAACATGCCACTGCACTCCAGATTGGGTGACAGTGTGAGACTCCAACTCAAAAAAAAAAAAAAAAAAGAGCTGAGCACCTTGCCCCATACCTTGCCCTAGGTATCTCTTCATCTGGATCTTTTGCAATATCCTCTATAATAAACATAAAAGTAAGTAAATGTTTACCTGAGCTTCCTGAGCCACTCTAGCAAATTAATCAAACCCCAAAAGGGGGTGGTGTGAATTCCAATTGAAAGCTATTTTTTATCAGAAGTTCCAGAGACCCAGATTTGCAACTGATGTCTTAGGGGGCAGTCTTGGGGACTGAGCCTTCAATCTGTGGGATCTAACACTATCTTTAGGAATATGGTATCAGAATTAAATTGAAGGATACTCAGACAGTACCCGCTGCTTAGTGTGTGGGGAAAAAAACCCATACAATTGGTCACAGAAATCTTCTTCTGTGTTGATTGTTGTTGTGGTATGAGAGCAGAGGAAAAACATGGTTTGAGAATTTTTCTAAAACAGTAATAAACAGTATCTGACTTTGTAAAGCACTCACTAAATGTTAGTCTTGTTCTTTCCAATTTAATGGGAAAACTATTTACATATAATGACATTAAAAGTTAAGACATGAAAATATCTTAAGAGTGATATGGAAAGTAAACTGTGGAAATCCAAATAAATCATTTTTGGCTAGAGTGATCAGGGAAAACTTCAGGGAAGATGAAGTTTTACCCTTTATTACTTTTGCAAGCAATAACTTCCAATTCAATTTCTTCTTTGGGAAAAATGAAATATTTTTCCTTGAAGGAGAAAGTCAGTTGTGATGGTGGCTGTGAGGTTTCCCCTTGGTGAGTGTTGTTCCAAGAAGTGCTCAAACTGGACAAGGGCGGGGCTCTGGGGATTACTCAAATTCTCATCTGTTTTGAGCCTTCAAGAAACACCCCACCTATGTGCACTCTTGGCTACCCCAGTGGGGATTAGGAGGGAGTCTCTGGTCACTGGGAAAATGCTGTTGTACAGGGCAGGCTCAGAAGAGTTCACCTGGGGAGTGAGAGGTTGCTATGGCAACAAGTCCACTGACTCCCAGCCTTAGCCTCTGGCTGTCTGTGTTCTGATGCCAAAGTGTATATGGCCTTAAGGCCTTAGGTGTTTTCATGGCAGCCTGCCCCAGCCAGGACCCGTGTCACCACGGAGTCTGCCCTTGGGGCCTGTCCCCTCCCAGACCTGCTAGAAAGGAGCTGTCAGCAAGGGTTGAGTTCATGGGGTATGCTGGCTGAGGCTGCTCAGGGCTTTCTTTTTTCTGCATCACTCCATGTAGGCTTCAGCAGAGCATGGCCATGGGGAAAGCAGTTTCCCATGAGGGCCTGGAGTCCCACAAGGCTCAGGGGGCCCTCCAAGTCTGCAGCAGGAGCATAGAACTCCTGAGTTCCTCTCGCTCACCTTCCCCACTGTGTCCAAAGACTGCTGGTGGTCTGTGCTATGATCTAGAGGAGAGTCTAGTTACTCCAGCCCAGGTCGATTGATTTCTCTCTTCTTTGAACTGTGTGGTTATCACCTCTTGGATGAGTTGTGTGTGCTTCTGGTCCTGTTCCTCCCTGGGTGCTGAGGAAACTCTCTCTGGCTTAGTTTGCTCCACAGGAGAAACGTACTCTAGCTGCCTCACAACAGCCATCTTAATCGCTTCTCCTATGTTTAACTTTTAAAGAACCTGCAAGCCTGTTATCCAAATCAACAGCACCAGTTGTTCCTCTTCTTTGCCAACACTTCATAGTCTTTTTAAGTTTAATCATTAGTAGTGGGTGTTTTGGTGGTATTTAACTGTGGTTTAAATTTGCATTTCTCAGTCGGGTGCGGTGGCTCACACCGATAATCCCAGCACCTTGGGAGGCCGAGGTGAGAGGACTGCCTGAGCCCACGGGTTCGTGATCAGCCTGGACAACTTGACGAGACTTCATCTCTATAATAAATCAAAAAATTAGCCAGGCGTGGTGGCGCACGCCTGTAGTTCCAGCTACTTGGAAGGCTGAGGCAGAAGGATCACCTGAGCCCAGTAGGTCAGGGTTGGGGTGGCTGTGAGCAAGCCACTACACTCCAGCCTGGGTGACAGAGTGAGACTCCAACTAAAAAAAAAAAAAATTGCATTTCTCTAGTATCTAATGCTGCTGAAATATTCCTTTTATCTGAGGACAGAAACTTGATTTATATTCATAAATTCTCATCTAATGGCCACATAATATACAAAAATGTTCCTGTTATGATATTTATTGTTGAGATTTTGCTGAAGTTGTTAAATACATGAGAATCCCATTTATTGAGGTAACAGGAAAGTTGTACATGAGCTAAACAATCAACTTCTTTGAAGAGACAAATGTCTATCTTTAAAAATTGAGGTGTTTGCCTTATTATTGAGTTGTAAAAGTTTTTTTATATATTCTGAACACAAGTTTTTTGTCAAACACTATTTCACAAATACTTCTCCTCAGACATTGGTTTGCCCTTTCATTTTCTGAACAGTCTCTCAGAAGTGACCTAACATATTTAAATTTTATGAAGTATAATTTTCTTGTTTTGGTTGTTTTTCATGTATGTGTCTGTGTATGCTGCCTAAGTAATCTTTGCCTGACATAAAGTCACAAAATTTTTCTACAAGTTTTGTGGTTTAGTTTTTGATCCATTTGGAATTATTTTTAAATATAATGCTAGATAAACATCGAGATTCATTTTTTTCTCCATGCTGATATCCAGTTATTAACATTTGTTGAAAAGACTTATTGTTTTGTTTTTTTCTATAGGAATGCTTTGACATCTTTGTAGGCTCAGGGGACCTTCAAAAATCAGTTGACAATTCTCTTCTTTTTCAAAACTGTCTCGGCTGTTCTAGATACTTTGCTTTGTTATATAAATTTTAGAATCAGTTTGTACATTTCTCCAAAACAGCTTGCTCAGATTTTAATTGGAAGTGTTGAAACTATAGATCTATTTGGGAAGAATACTTTTCAGTTTCAATAATAACAAATTGAAAACAATTCTAATGCTGTAGTAATACAGTTTTTCCTTTCTTAAAATGTATATACATTTTTTGGCACCCTCTGTATATCTATATACACATACAAACATTTTCATTATGGCATTTATTGCTGGGATCTTGCTGAATATGAGAATCTCATTTAACGAGGCCCCATGAAAGATATTTTTAATCCCCAGTGCTAGGAATGTTGTTCTTGTTCTAAACAACCAGAATATTTTAATTTTATGAACACTGAGTTTTGAATTTATTATATTTCCTTCTAGGCAATCAATAAATTTGTGGCTTAACTCCAGCATTTGTGTAAGTACTTATGATTTCCAGTATCAGTTTCGCCCTTGCCTTCATCTTAATTTCCTACTTTTTCTTGTCTTGATTTTTCGATATATTTTATATTCCATTGCATGATTTATTTTTTAAAATAGTGTCAATTATTGTGAGTGATATTGTATTGTACCCACGTTATTTATATGTACAGCACATAGGTCAGGCTTGGTGGCTCATCCTGCAATCCCAGCATTTTGGGAGTCTAAGGCAAATTAATTGACTGATCCCGTGGATTCGATCAGTCCGGGCAACTTGGCGAGACCTCGTATCTAAAATAATTTTTTAAAAAATTAGCCCGATGTGGTAGCTTGCGCCTGTAGTTCCAGCTACTTGGAAGGCTGAGGCGGAGGGATCGCTGGAGCCCAGCAGGTTGACGTTGGCGTGGCCATGAGCGTGCCACTGCACTCTAGCCTGGGTGATGGAGTGAGACTCCAACTCAAAAAAAAATTATATATATATATATACACATACACACACATGTATACAGTATATATCAACATAATTAAATTTCTTTTCATCATAAATCTGTGAGAAAATAATTATGCCAATTGTTTAGTATGATGATCTGGTATTTATTTATTATAGATATGTGGGGTAAAAGTCAGGATTAGTTACACAAGCAGGCTGCGTGCAAGTGAAGTTTGGACCTCCAACTGGCCTGCACTTCCCCTGGTTTAGAACCAAGTACCCTTTGTGATGTTATGTGCTCCTTCCCTCCCACCCTCCCTCCTCAGCAGTATCCATCAACTGCTGACCCCTCCCTTTTGCTAATGTGATTAATGTTCGGGTCCCACTTATGAGTGAGAACATTCAGTATTCAGTCTTTTGTTTCTGGGAAAGATCACTAAGTATGATGGTCTCCAACTTCATCCAATGTACTGCGAATTCCGTGATTTTGTTCTTCTTTATGGCTGCATAATACTCCATCATGTATGTACCACATTTTCTTTGTCCAGTAGTATAAACTAGTTTTAGAGAGAATGCATTCAGGTTTCAGTAATCAATTTGTTCTTAATTCAATAGTAGTAAATATTTAATAGAAATAACCTCCACTTAGTTCTTCAGGTTGTAAAACTCCTTTGGGAAAGAGGAAGACACTAAGTAGACTATTGGTGCTCACTTGCTTGCCCTCCATTCTGTCCCCACCTCCCACCTCTCTAGCTGTGACACCCTGGAACTGCTGCTCCATCAGCGCAAACTTCTCTTCTCCAAGAAGCCCCTTTGCTTGCCTTATTTTAACTCTAGCAGCCCAGTGGAGTGGTGCCCTCTAGCAGCCCAGTGGAGTGGTGGATGTGATTCTTCCACACCTCATAGACTTAACTTTTTAAAAAATTTTTTATAGCTTTGCCCCCTGAAAGCAAAATGAGGTAAGAAAAAGGAAATAGACTTGACTTTCTAGGGGTGAGACTGGAATCCTTTGACTCCTCTCTACATCTCTCAGATGTGGCCTCTATGACCTGCTGATTTTCTTTGTCAATGTCATCTATCATTTGACTGTTTTCCTTTATTCAACAGAAACTTTGCACCTGACTTACAGTCTTCTCTGCCTTTGTGGGTGGTTTCTTTCTTTCTGTTGTCCAGGCTGGAGTGCAGTGGCATGCTCATGGCCACCCCAGCGTCTACCTGCTGGGCTCAGGAGTTCCTTCCACCTCAGTCTTCCAAGTAGCCGGAACTACAGATGCACGCTACAGTGCCCAGCCAATTTTTTTTTGGATTTATTGTAAAGATGAGGTCTCGTCCAGTTGCCTGTGCTGGTCTCGAACCTGTGAGTTCAGGCAATCCACTTGCCTTGGCCTCCCAAAGTGCTGGAATTACAGGCTGAGTCACCGAGCTCAGCCTGTGGGTGGTTTCAATATCCACAGTGTCCTTTCAACACTGTGGCCTCTCATTTTCTTACTCAACTCACCTATTATGGGCTTTTATACTCTTAGCTACCTCTTCCCACAGTCACACTCTGGATCTTTTAACCAACAAAAGCAACAAAATGATTGATATTCCAAATCAATGGCTCAGACACTAAGCACTCTAACCACCATCTCTCACGTTTCTGGCTTGCATCTTTAACTACGCCCACCCCAACAGTCTTTCAATAAGAGACCAGTCCCAGCCGGGCTCAGTGGCTCAGCCTGTAATCCTGCGCCTTGGGAGGCTGGGGTGAGTGGATAGCCTGAGCCCGCGGGTTCGAGACCCGCCTGGGCAACTTGGCGAGACCTCATCTCTACAATAAATCAAAAATCAGCCGGGGTGGTTTCTTTCTTTCTGTTGTCCAGGCTGGAGTGCAGTGGCTTAGACACACTCATGGTCGCCCCAGCGTCGACCTGCTGGGCCCCGGCGATCCTTCCGCCTCAGCCTTCCAACTAGCTGGAACTACAGGCGCGCGCTACCACGCCCGGCTGATTTTTGATTTATTGTAGAGATGAGGTCTCGCCAAGTTGCCCAGGCGGGTCTCGAACCCGCGGGCTCAGGCTATCCACTCACCCCAGC
>CAUYQG010047932.1:0-12469 GCA_963574415.1 Tarsius wallacei
TAAATTGCACTGTTGTCAGAATCTTCATCGGGATCTACAGGTGGGCCTAGATCAAGATCTGATCCTTCATCCATGGGTCCACCAGGCTTATTGAAGCCACCTCGCTCTCCAGCGCCCATTCCACCGCGTCCTCCTCCCCGCTCACCTCTGCTCATGCCTCCACGATCAAATCCCCCTCTTCCCCTGCCCCGGTTATCAGGGCCACTCATGCTCCGGTTCTCTCCTGGTCCGGAAAATCCTCCAGACTCCTACCCATAAACACCCATGCTACTGGGGTGGTCCTGTCGGAACGAACTCTGCTGCCCGTAGCTGCTGCTCTGTTGGCTATATTGACTTGGAGCCTGGCTGTAGGATCCAGTTTGGGGGGGGGGGGGTAACTAGTGGGAGGCTGCTGCCCATAGCTGCTTTGTTGACCATAGCTACTCTGCTGTCCATAGCTGTTCGGTTGCCCATAGGTGTTCTGCTGAGAGTAACTGCTCTGATCATAACTAGTCGGTTGTGTAGAGGAATAGCTGGTAGGAGGATAGGATGGAGGTGCAGTGACTGGCTGCATGGGGTAGCGCCCAGGTACCTGGGGATAACTGTAGTTACTCTGTATCCGTATCCTAGGCTGGGCTGGTTGTAACCCCCCGTGCTAGAGTGAAGTTGATTACTCTCAGCGGGCTTGTTACCATCCTGCGGTCTTGTAGGTGCGGTGGCTGTTGGCTGCTGTCCATAGGCTGGGTAAGCAGGCTGAGTGCCATATGCAGACTGAGCTGCATAGGAGGCCTGGATGGTGGTGACTGTAGCAGTGGTGGTATCATAAGCACCAGTGCCATACCCCTGGACAGGCTGGCTATATGCCTGGGGGGCAGTTGGAGTACTATAACCAGTGGGAGGTTGTCCATAAGAAGTTGCATAGGCGATCTGCCCATAGGTTGCAGTGGTCTGAGCCTGGGTATAGCTGACATCAGTGGGCTGTCCATAGGTTCCATAGCTTTGCTGCCCATATGCCTGGGTGGTCTGTGCATATCCTTGAGTGGGCAGGGCGGTGTAAGCACTGTAGCCCTGCTGGGCTGCAGCTTGGCTGTAGGTACTATAATCCGTGGACGCCATTTTCTCTTCTTCCTCCTCGTTCTCTCAACGTCCGTCTCCCCCTCGCTTTCCCTCTCCGATATTATTTTATATATTAAATTACTTTATGTCTAATAGTTCTCAAAATTCTATAAAAGAACAATTGCTAAAAAGCAGTAATATAATTTTCCCCATTAACAGGTAAGAAAAAAGAACAAATCAAACCAAAACCAATAGGCAAAAATAATATCAAAAGAAAAGACATCCATGAAAAATAAAATTGACATAAAATTTTAAAAACTAAATTTTTAAAAACTAAATTTTTTAATTTTAATAAGTTTTTTTTTTTTTTAGTCGGAGTCTCACTCTGTTGCCCTGGCTAGAGTGCAGGCTGGAGAGAATGTCACTTCTGTTCACAGCCACCCCAGCGATGACCTGCTGGGCTCCGGTGATATTTCTGCCTCAGTCTTCCAAGCAGCTGGAACTACAGGTGCGCGCTACCACACCCGACTAATTTTTTTAAAAAAATTTATTGTAGAGAGGAGGTCTTGCCATGTTGCCCGGGCTGGTTTCGAACTCGCGGGCTCAGGCAATACACTCGCCTCAGCCTCCCAAAGTCCTGGGATTACCAGCTGAGTCACGGAGTCCAGCTAAAAGTACATTTTTAAAATTAAAAAGGTAAAGAATGGATTATTTGAAAAAATTGAAATCACTTGCAAACTTGATCAAGAAAAATATGAGAGGAAGACTGTCAATACCAGGCATGTAAGAGAGGAAATAAATAGATCCTCTATAACTGTCCATCAGGAAGGTATTCTATGTTTGTTAAAGAGTTCTAAAAAGTTTATCATTAACAATTTGCCCTGTTAAATATGACAACTTAGACTAAATTAAAAAATTCATTCAGCAACTATTGCTGCTACAGTCAGCTTAACACAGGTGTATCATGATCAATAGCACCTTGCCTCAGCCTGCTTCCTGCCCCAAGGATTTTTGGATGCTGTGATTCCCACACTTCTGCAAACTTGAAAGTGCAAGTACCTTAACATCCCATAGGACTACTGTTGACCAGTGGAAGATGAATGCTATTTTTAAAAATTATTTTCAAGGGGACAACCCTGTAGTCATTCTATACAAATTTTCTAGGACTTCAAAGCGTCTCAGTGGAATCAAGTCTCAATTATTGAACAATTCATAACTTAGACTCTAGGTCGGAGGGAGTGTGACTGGATAATGTAAATACGTTATCTGAAGATGGTACTTCTGACTCCATAAACATAAATAAAACCTACTGGCTTTGTCTCCTTCTCACTCCCACTTCTCTGCTCTGTTTTCCTGGCAGTACAAACACAAACTATCCATGAGCAAGTTCTCAAACTCAGGCTTCTGGGGAAATATGGGACCAGAAAATTTGAGAAATGTCTGGAAAACAGCAGCTGTGGTTAGAAATCACAGAAAAAAAGCAGAGGAATAATTTACCCATCATCTCCATAAAAGCAACTCAAAAAAGTACAACTCTCCAACTCACTTTTCATATTTAGGATAATTCAAGAGTAGTTCTGATCCACATCATCTTCACTCAAGAATACAGATGGACTACTCTATCTGGAACAATGACAGATGTCATATCACAGAGGTAAGGGGAGCATGCCACTTCTGTTCACATTTCATTGTGCAGAGCTTGCTTGTCACATAACTACACTTGAGACCAATGGTATGAACTCTATAACTCTCCAGCAGGAAGAGATTCTAAATAGTTATGAAAAATGATACAGTCATTTCAATAAAACTCAGGGAAGACTGGGCCTGGTGGCTCAGCCTGTAATCCCAGTACTTTGGGAGGTGGACGCGAGTGGATTGTCTGAGCCCGCGGTTTCGAGCCCAGCCCAGGCTACTTGGCGAGACCTGGTTTCTACAATAAAATAAATAAAAAATTAGCCTGGTGTGACAGCGCCTGCCTGTAGTTCTGGCTGCTTGGATGATTGAGGCGGAAGGATGGCCAGAGTCCAGCGGTTCAACGCTGGGGTGGCCGTGAGCTTGCTGCGGCACTCCAGCCTGGGCGACAGAGTGAGACTGAGACTCCAACTCAAAAAAAAAAAAAAACACTCAGGGAAAAAACTAATGGTGGAAAAATAACAATGTTTAACCAGATGTTTGGCCCAAAGTTATTCTGAATATAATAAATTCCAGAAACATAAAATAAATTTTAAATAAAACACCTACACTTCAAAAGTAAAGCTTTATTCCCATTTATTGTCATTTTACTCTGTAGTACGTGAATTATAATCAAGTTATTTGTACCAGAAAAATAAATCCGATACCGTGATTTTTTTCTTATTTCTTTTAATAGCCTATGTTTTTGTATTTTGTAAAATATTTTACTTTCCTAAACTCATAATCTTCAAATGGTAAATAAAAGATATATTGTTATGGACATCAATGTTAACTTTTCACAAATATTTTACAATATTTGTTAACTCTATAAATAATAGTCTAAATGCTTTAAAAAATTTTGAGATTTTAAAGTATGATTTATTTCGTTCATGTTGTTGGCTTCTTATAACATTTAGCATTAATGTAGAATTTACACATTCTCATAAAATAACTGGATTTTTGAGTAGGTCTAGTATGTGTTTACCATTATAAAGGGACATCCTTGATGTTTTAGCTATAATTTTCATCCCCCAATTTATGGGATGGGTAATTATATTATTATTATTATTATTATTATTATTATTATTATTATTGAAAGCAAGATTATTGAAAGGACAGGAAAGCTCCCACAGCAGAAGGGGGCCAGAAGAGGTTGCCCTATATTATTAATTTAAAAAAAAAACCCATAGTCCCTATAATTCAATTGGTAACTGCACATCAAAAAAAATGCCAGAAAGTCACTAGCCTAGGTTGACCTGAAAATGTCAATGTGAGTTTATTGTATGAGATTAATTTTGTACTTTACGTCCGGCCCTGACTTTAACCAAGTTATTATGAAATTATAGATGTCTTTACACTGTTTGAAGACATGCAATTTCATGTTCCCAGCTTACCCCCCCAAAGCAGTAGATGTGCAAAGTCAATATGATGTGGCTTCCAACATACAAAATGACCTGCAGGATTGAATTTGACATTTTTTCTAATTTTTAATGACTTTTTATATCTATAGGAGAAGTGAGAATTTGTGTAAAAAATTTAATTTTTGTGACAGCCATAAGGGAATGTTAACTGCGACAAGAAATATACTTGTATATAATTGTCTCAAGAGATTTAAGGCAGCACGATATATGTTGATGATGGCTCAAAATGAATCCTTGTAGCTCAGGCCCAGAGCTTCTTTTGAGTCATCACAGGAGGAGAATGCAAGTCACTCCAAACCATTCATTTGAGCATTGCACTTAATTACAATCTGCAGGGAAAAGTCGGCATTCTGTCATAACGCTTGCTGTAGTACAATATGTCAAGCACACATTTTTATGTAATGGATCTAACACGCCTTGCAGATATTGCATAACCATCATAGTCCTTCTTACAAGGGTGGGCTGGTTTGAATTTGATGATAGCTACTGTTGGGCTTGCCTGGGCTAACCTAATAATTTAAGTTTAGCTTGTTTAATCCTATTTTTGTTTGTTTTATAACCAAAGTCTGTTTTTAATTTGCATATATAAGTTGGCTATCTGCTTTGGTGACAAACAGGAAGAACCTCAGAAAGGTGTTAAGACCAACCTGCAGTGTTGAAAACGTTATAAATCTTTTTAGATTTATCTAAGCATTACATCCTTAATCCAAATCTGGCATTAATGATAGTGATTTATTACTATTATTATTTGTTTCCAGCACAAATAACTGGAGAGGTTGGAAATCATAATGTAAGTTTTCTTGCTTTCTGTGCAGTCCATTTGACATCCTATTTTTTAAGCTTAGGCTCTAGGTCAGAGGGAATGTGGCCGAATAATGTAGGTGCTTTATCTGAAGATGGTACTGCTAAATTCATAAACATAAACAACTTCAGCAAAAATCAGTAGAGAACACTTCAGCTGTGTAACTATGGTGTGTTTATTCCATCACTCACCTTCATGACTGCCTCCATTTTTTTACTGCTCTAAAAAAAAGAGTTTCAAGGAAGTTTGCTTACAGTCTGGGCAGAATTATAAATGATACCCCTTCCACTATGGAGTATATTCTTCCTTGCCACTCCCTACATCTATCTGACTCCTAGATTCAGTGGAAAATAAATTGTGTTACAGGAGTCTCCTTTTATCTTCAGGGAGTGCATTCCAAGATCCCATGTGAATACCGGAAACCACAAATAGTACTAAACTCTATATACACTGTGTTTTTTCCTATACTTATATATGTATAATAAAGTTCAATGTAGATGCTACAGTAAGAGATTAATAACAATAACTCCTAATAAAATAGAACAATTATAACAATATGCCAGCATCACTACTCTTGCACTTTGGGGTCATTATGAAATATAATAAGGTTGACTTGAACTCAATACCACTAAAATTGATCTGATAACCAAGATGGTTACCGAGGGACTGACAGGCAAGGAGCATCTTCAGTATGGATCTACAAGGCGAAGAGAGGATTCACATCCCCCAGGCAGGATGGGGAGGCAGGGCACAAGATTTAGACTTGCTACTCAGAAAGGCATGCAATTTAAAACTTACAAATTGTTCATTTCAGGAATTTTCCTAAAGTTTTTGAGTCGTGGTTGATCATAACTGGCAGCACAGAAAATGACACTACAGATAAGAGAAATACTAGAGTATTTCTTCCAAGGCTAAGAGATAATATTATTTAAAATATTTACAGTTGTTTTCAATGACCCTCTAAAAGGATCTGAAGTAATAAGCTGAGAGTCTATATCTGGCCTCTATAAACATATTCATCTGTCAATTTGCTTGTTCCAGGACTTTTGTTGGATGCAACATGTTGGCCAAATTAGTACATCATTTTAAGACATACTAGAAGTGTGATTTCTTACTCATTCTATCATCCAAACTTCAATGAAAAGAAGTTGTCAATACATTTTTCAAAATATGGCACAATATATTATATATATTTTATATATAATATGTATATATTTCAGCAATACAGATTTCAAGAAAATTAAATTCAAGAGCTAAATGTTGTGAGAAAAACAACAGAATTAATTGAATGAAGTTTGTAGTTTAGAAACCTATAAATTACATGAAAAGTTAAGAAATTACTATACTTAAGTCAGCTATAGTAGTCAGGAGCACGTAACATCACCAGATGATCCACAATAATATCACTTTTCTTTTACTCATTTCAAATATATTTATTATTTTAATTTAATCTATCCACCACTATTTAACATGCTATAAAAGTAGATAAGGATTGCCATTTTTTGTAAGAAATCTTCTTGTTAAATAGAGGTACTTCAATTTCTTTCTCAGTTTTTTTGAGAAGATAAAAATGAAATTTTATGTAGTATTTGTGAAAACTATAAGATACTAAGTATCTTATGTAATAAGTAAACAATAACATCCCTGATCTAGTACTGACAAAGGCTATTTAACGTTGTTTCAAAATGTTATTTATCAGAGTGATAAGACAATGAGAAAAAAATTACATGCATAACTTAATAACAAAGGAAAGGGAAGCTTTAGTCAGATCAGGCAAAATCAAATATACTGCCTAACTGGAAACTTCATGCATTGCCACTATTTGACCAAATGTTTTGCAAGGACAAAAAGAAAAAGAAAAGCTACTTTCAGGTTAGTAAGGGATGTATGCTATTGATATTTTGCAGATCATATTAGAGAGAAATAGAATTTGTGTAAATATTCTACTTAAAATGAATTCCATGCAGTTACAATTCTAAACAAACTATAAGCTATAGTTACAGTGCACACTATAAACTCTGCACTATGCTGATAACGTGGAATACTAATACTGCAGAGTACAAGAATTAGCAGAATAGACAATGCCAAAAAGAAAAGACGAATGTAATGGACTTTTTAAACATTTGTAATGACTCTATTAGATTAGGATTCCCGCCGTAGTGAATGAACTGTATCAGATTGTCATTGTTGTATTGTGTTCATATTAGGATTATATAAGAATTATATTTTTCCAGTTGTTTGTGTCATCTTTGATTTCTTTGAACAATGTTTTGTAGTTTTCACTGTAAAGGTCTTTCACGTCTCTGGTTAGGGAGATGCCAAGGTATTTCATTTTTGTGTGTGTGTGTGACTATTGTGAATGAGATTGTGCTTTTTATTTGGGTTTCTGTTTATTATTGGTATATAGAAATGTGATTAGGGTATTTTATACCCTAAGACTTTGCCATAGTCCTTTATTAGTGTAAGGAGATTTTTGACAGATTCTCTTGGGTTTTTAAGGTATAGAATTATGTCATCTGCAAAGAAGGATAACTTGATTTCTTCTTTTCCTATTTGGCCCATTTGGATTTCCTATTTGGATGCCACTGCTTGCCTTCTCTTCTTTGATTGCTCTAGCTAGCCTTCCAAAACTATGTTGTACAGGAGGGGTGAGAGTGGGCATCCTTGTCTTGTTCTAGTTTTCAGAAGAAATGATTCCATTTGTGTTTGTTTAGACAGTTCTCAAAAGAAGACATACGAGCAGCCAACAGATACATGAAAAAATGTTCAGCCTCACTAGTCATCAAAGAAATGTACACTGAGATACCACCTAACTCCAGTCAGAATGACCATCATCAATAACTCAAAAAATAACAGATGTTGGAGAGGATGTGGCAAAAAGCGAACACTTCTGCACTGTTGGTGGGAGTGTAACTAGTAGAACCTCTGTGGTAAACAGTGTGGCGATTCCTAAAAGTTCTAAAAATCTACCTTCCATATGACCCCACAATCCCACTACTGGGAATATACCCAAAAGAACTCAGATCACTCTATAAAAAAGATACCTGTACACATATGCTTATCGCAGCATTGTTCACAATAGCAAGAACATGGAACCAACCGTGCTGCCCCTCAAAAGAGGACTGGATAAAAAAACGTGTGGTACACATACACAATGGAATATTACACAGTCATAAAGAAGAACAAAATCATGAACTTTACAGCAACCTGGATGGACTTAGAATCTATAATACTGAGTGAACTTTCTCAGAAACAATGAATGGAGTATCACATGTTCTTACTCATAAGTGGACCTTGAACAACTATCACAATACTATAAGAAAAGGATTGACAGTAGTGGGAAACTGCGGGGGCATGGGGCAGAGGGGAGGTGGGATTGGCAGTAGTGGAAAACTCATCAACAAGGGCACACCTCACCAACAAGGGTACCTGCACAATGAATATTTGTATACCTAACCCTGAATTGTACCCCACAATTTTAAAATAAAAAATTTTAAGGTGAGAAAAAAAAACTGTATAGTGAAGTATATTTGTTTTCATCATCTAGAGAAGTTTACTTAGATGTATTTATTATCTTCATTGTGTCCTTATTGTAAATCCCTTATACATACACATGCACACATAGAGATAGAAATATAATTGAATTGATGAGCTATGTGACTTTTCTGATACTTGCAACCAAGAACATGCATGCCCAAAGTAGAAAAACTTAGGTAGCAATGTAACTTTTAGACAATATTTGCACTTAAAAAATTTGTTACTAGATAGACTATATTTTACACCCACTCAATATGTGTGTAATTACCAGCCAGTGTGTTCCCAGGTTCTCAGATATTCTGTAGTCATTATCTACTAATGTCCAACTAATGATACTTTGTCTCCATTTCTTCCACATGTGGGAAGCCTCCTCAGTCTTTCCATGTTTGTCCAACATGTTTGTTTTCTCCTGGCCAGTCTTATTTCAGGTTAATTTAGTTTGAATCTTATTTTCAGAGCCTGCATATTCTTCCCCTTCTGAACATGGTCTTAGAAGCTTTTGTTCTAAAATAGCTTGAATACATGAGTGATGTGTGAGGAAAACTTCTACTCAAAATTGGTAAAAAGGTAAATTATTTGAAAGTAAAAATAAGAAGACGAAATAAAACAAGCTGCCGCTTGTTTTTTTTCAATGTTGCATTTAGTTTTCAATAGATTTAAAATGGCTTACACATTCACCTGACTCTTCTCTGTAGACCATAATGTTTTAATTGTTGTGGTGGTTTTATTATAGATAGGTGGGGTATTATCAGGATTAGTTACACAAGCAGGCTGCACTCAGGTGAAGTTTGGATCTCCAACTGGTCCTCACTTCCCCTGGTTTAGGACCAGGTGCCCTCTGTGATGCCATGTGTCCTCCCTCACTCCCTTCTCCCTTCCCTGGCAGTGTCCATCGACTGCTGATCCCTCCCTTGTGCTAGTGTGATTAATGTTCAGGCCCCACTTTTGAATGAGAATATTCGGTATTCAGTTCTTTGTTTCTGTGAAAGATCACTAAGTATGATGGTCTCCAACTCCATCCCATTTGCAGTCTTCCTTCAGCTTCTGTTCTCCTAAGCCTCCTTCCATCAGCTCCAAATTTATGCAAGCCTCTGTTCCCGCACTCATCTACCAGTTTCTAACCCTTAAATTCTATTTTTCATTCCTCTCTAAAATCAAGTTCTAATTCACCTTTTTCTGTTACAACAAATAAGCCAACAAACAAAATCATGAAGTCATGTTGTTAACTATCAGTCCAAGTACTTACCTCCATTCTTTATTAACAACAGAAAGAACAAGATGAGTCTCTGAAATAAGAATTTTACTGTGTTGTCCACAATATATAATGTTAATGCTATTAGTATTAATAATAATACTTCTTCTCCCTTGCAGCTATGATTAGTAGAAAAAAACGAGCACGACATTTCATTCTTTTTACGTCTGCCCCTTAAAGTTCCATACCATTCCAAAGACACTTCCCTGAGCTAGTTTTTGTGCTAATTTTTATTTTCCTTCCACTTTTACAAATATCTGTATGAAAAACTATTATAGAAATCTAAGACCTAATAAGATTTACTCAGTAGGAAGGCATAAGGATGAAAGTATTATATTTTGATATTTGTCTTTTGGTCAGCTAAAGATAAAGATAGTACCACTGTAGATCCAAGATGTTAAGCCTTTGTCAATCCTGGAGTTGGCAAATGCTTTTTCCCAGTCTGTAGGCTCTCTCCCTGCTCTCTTGATGGTTTCTTTGGCTTTGCAGAAGCTTGTTAGTTTAATGAGGTCCCACTTGTCTATCTTATCTCTTATGGCCTGTGGGTTTCGGGTTCTGTTCAGGAAGAGGACTAAGTTTTAAAAGACTTTTTGAGTCCTCATGGACAAGAGGGGGTTTATTCAGTGGGTGTGGGGTTAAGATTTTGCTTTTAGTTGATAAGTGGTTCTCCAAACTTGCTAAGAAGCAGATGATCAGAGCCTTCTAGAGGGAAAAGGGCTGTCAGCCTGCCATCTTGGTGGGAACACGAAGAGGTTGAGAATGGTGGTGGAGCCAATTGCTGCAGAGAAACATTCCCAGAGAAGATGATAAACAGCTGTCTGGCTGGTTTTCAGCAATGCTTTGGACTAGCATCTGCTGTATATTTTCTGTTACCCCTCTTAAATAGGCATGTTTTTTGGGTTGGGGTCTCACTCTCTTGCCCAGGTTGGAGGGTGGTGGCATGACCGTCGTTCACTGCAGCCTCAACCTCTTGGGCTCTGGTGATCCTTCTGCCTCAGCCTCCTGTATAGCTGGGACTACAGGCACATGTCACTACACCTGGCTAATTTTTTGGTTTCTTTGTAGCTGCGCGGTCTCGCTATATTGCCCAGGGTAGTCTCAAACTTCCAGGCTCAAGCAATTTCCCCATCTCAGCCTCCCAAAGTGCTAGGATTACAGGCATGAGCCACTGCGCCCAGCCAAAACATTCGTGTTAATTGCATTTTCCCCTGTGTTTGTTTCAGTATCATGTGCTTGGTGTGTATGGGGCAGGTAACCTGTCCCTTTAACGCACATATTGAGAGAAACTGCACCTGAGGATTTATACTCAGTTCACCGCATAAGCACTAGACCCTGATTAGCTGATAAGATGCTGGACTTCACTCCAAGCCTGTTACTCTGATTGTATTGTATTTTGGAGTTCTTTAGGTGGGTTGGTGTTTTTGGTATGTGAGAAGTGTATAAGTCACTGAGGCCTGAGGATGAAACAGGAATTATAATTTCTAAGGATGGCTTCTCCATGAAGCACAAGTCAAAATAATCACACCTCATGTAGTCTCCTCCCTATGATTTGGGCTGTGTGAAAAACAGAATATAGATGTAACACTGTGTGACTTTCTTTTTTTTTTTTTTTGAGTCGGAGGCTGGAGTTCAATGGCATGGTCATGGCCACTGCAGCCTCAACCTGCTGGGCTCAGGCAATCCTTCCACCTCAGTCTTCCAAGTACCTGGAACTACAGGCGTGCGCCACCACACCCAGCTAATTTTTTGATTTATTGTAGAGACAAGGTCTCGCCAAGTTGCCCAGGCTGTTCTCAAACACCCGGGCTCAGGCTATCCCCTGGTCTTTGCCTCCTAAAGTGTTGGGATTGCAGGCGTGAGCCACTGCACCCAGTTGACACTGTGTGACTTTCAAAGCTAGGTCCTATGATGCTTTGCACTTTCTGCTTGAGTCTTTCAAAGACTCTTCCTGGTGGAAGCCAGTTACCATTCATGAAGTACAACAACTGTGAGACTCCATGATTTGAGGAAGCTCATGGAGAGGTTATGTGGAGAAGGAGTAACCAGTCCACCCCCAGGTATCAGCCATTCCAAGTAACGAGTCAGACACAGTAAACATGGTTGGGAAATCCAGTCCTTACATCCTTCAAAAAATGTCACCCCCCCAATCTGATGGATGCGACACGAATCCAGTAAATCTGAAAAACTGGGAGCAATAATAATACATTATCACTTTAAACCAGTATGTGTTGGGGAGGTTTGTTATGCTGCAACGTCTCATTGGAACAACAGCAAACCAGAGTCTGGTGATTGCATCTGTGCATATAAATTGTGTCTATTCAGATCATAAACTGCATATTCCCTAATCGAGAATCATGACAATTCATTTCCAAACATTAGCTCCCATTTCTGCCCATGTAAATTAGAAAAATCTTGCAATTTTTTTGAAACTATAGAAAGGGGATTCTGTGAGGGCAATCATTGAGCATCTGTGGATTTCTAAGTATTGCTTGGGTTGAATTTTTTTTTTTTTTTTGAGTTGGAGTCTCCCTCCATCGCCTAGGCTGGAGTGCAGTGGCACGCTCACGGCCACCGCAGTTTCAACCTACTGGTCTCAGGCAATCCTTCTGCCTCAGCCTTCCAAGTAGCTGGAACGACAAGCATGCATCACCATGTCCGGCTAATTTTTTTTTTTTTGAGTCAGAGTCTTACTCTGTCACCCAGGCTGAAGTGCAGTGGCATGCATGCTCACGGCCATCCCAGCGTCGACCT
>CAUYQG010047942.1:0-39465 GCA_963574415.1 Tarsius wallacei
TTTTTGTTTTTGTTTTTTTTTGAGTTGGAGTCTCACTCGGTCGCCCAGACTGGAGTGCAGTGGCCGCTCCCGGCCACCGCAGCCTCGACCCGCTGGGCTCCGGCGATCCTTCCACCTCAGCCTTCCAAGTAGCTGGAACTACAGGCGCGTGTTACCACGCCCGGCTAATTTTTGATTTATTGTAGAGATGAGGTCTCGCCAAGTTGCCCAGGTGGGTCTCGAACCCGCGGACTCAGGCAATCCACTCACCTTGGCCTCCCAAAGCGCTGGGATTACAGGTTGAGCCACCGAGCCCCGCCTGGTGCACAGTTTAAAATGCATCCCTTCCTCCACTGCCCCACACTGCTTAGAACTAACAGGCCAAAAGCCCGATTTACAGGCTTGAGTAAGCTCCTCAGCTGCTATCTGAGGACCTCCATGACCTATTCCTGCCCTCCCTCCTGCTTTACCCTCTGCCCTTCCTCACCCATTATAGTTCCACAGTGCCTCTGCTTGTACTGTTTCCTCCCACTGAAACAGCTTCTCTTCCTTCCCTCACTTGACCCACCAGCAGTCATCTGTCAAACTACCCCCAGTCCCTGAACTCCGCAGTCTTCCCTAAGTGCTCCGCTTCTGTTCTCTCTGGGTATCCTGTTACCTCAGCCATGGTGTTTAGTAGAGTATTTTAAAGCAAAGTGTTTACTGCATTTACTCTTTCTCTCCTTTAAGATTCTCAAGTGCATATTGCCTGATTCATCTCTGTATCCTCAGTGCTGTGCACATTCCTGCACTTGTATATAAGGACACAGTAAATATTATTTTTCCTTTTTTTTTTTGCGACAGGGTCTTACTTGTTGCCCAGGCTGGAGTGCAGTGGCTCGATCCTTGTTCACTGCAGCCTCAACCTCCAGGACTAAAGTCATCCTCACACCTCAGCTTCCCAAGTAGCTGAGATTACAGGCATGCACTCAGCTGACAGTAAATATTGTTGAATTCTAAGAAACAGTTCCCGAAACAGAATGAAAGTGGCTAGAAGGAGTCATCCAACAGCGACACTAGAATCCATACTATTCTCCTATAGTGTGTTAAATCATCATGATGTTAGTAAGGAACCTGCCACTGTTTACATCTTGTGTCCTGGTTTGGTTGTCCTAACTTCTGGGCATTTATATACATACAAATACTTTATTTTACTTATTCATTGATTCATTCATTCATTGAGTTGGGATCTCACTCTGTCATCATTTTGTCTGTCTGTCTGTCTTTCTATCTATTCATCCACCCATCTGTTTATTTCTTTATTGAGTAGGTTCTCACTCTGTCACCCAGGCTGGAGTGCAGTGGCACCATCACAGTTCACCACAGCCTCGATCTCCTGGGCTCAGGCAATCCTTCCACCTCAGCCTCCCGAGTAGTTGGGACTACAGATGCATGCCGCCATGCCTGGCTAATTTGTTGTTGTTGTTGTTGAGATGAGGTCTTACTATGTTGCCAAGGCTGGTCTTGAACTCCTATCAAGGTATCTATCCTCCCACTTGGTCTCCCAAAGTGCTAGGACTACAGGCGTGAGCCACCAAATCCAGCCATACGAACATTTTAAAATCATCTGTTAGTAGATATTTTATCAGCAATAGATAAACAAAAAAGAAAAAGACAAGTTGAAAAGCAAAAACAGACACAGAAAAAGAGTATAATGCATAATGGGATACATGCTATCATAGAAACATGTAAGAGAATATAAAACATAACTAGTGGAAGTAGGAAAACCTCATGAAGTGGGGGGCAAATATCGAGGTGTGTCAAGAAAGATGGGTAGGAACTGGACACGACAATTAAAACGGAAATTATTCTGCTTGAAATTACCAAAGCCAAGCAAAAACGTGTTTTAGTTTTTTTCCTAAATGGCTGACAGAATTTCACAAATATAAACCTGTATAAGATAGAACCTCACCCTCAGTTGAAGTTAGGTGGTCCGTCTAACCAGGCAGCTAATTTTACAAACATAATTGCAATCATAAGCTTTGATAAACCCATACTAATTTAAATTAAGTTAAAAATCATGTCTTTTCTATCAAAACCTCTGCGCCCAACCTAAATTTTCTGATTGGTGCAAAACTTTCAAAGGATAATTTATAATCATTCATTCACCTCCCATGGGACATCCACAAGACAAAAGAAGTCTCACATGTCAGCGAAAAAGAACTGAACAAAAGAAATAGAAAAAAAAATCACCAAGAAAGCTTGACTAAGATGCCTTGAATATATTTTTAAGACGGTCTGTCCTTGTGATCAGATAGAAGAGTCAGCAGAGTTAAAAATAAAAATCAATCTTGCTTCCATAAGCACTGACAATTTTTCCTCACAGAGTATATCTCCCTAACTGACTCTTTGGGGGTAAGCTTATTTTCTCTTTGACACATTCAGCTTTCATTTATTCCAAAGAAAATTCTGAGCACAAAATACTTTGATCTTCCTTTTGCTTTGGTAAAAACAATAGCTTTTTCTTTCTTTCTTTCTTTTTATGCTTTGAGATAGAAAGTGATCCTCTTCAAAGAATTCTTTTTGAAGCTGAATTTATGTGCCTCTATTTGTCAGTCAGACTATCCATTCATTCTTTATAAATACTGTCACAATAAAGGACTTATCATAAAAAATATAAAAACTCATAGATAATTCTTATCTCCTTTGTTCCCTTATCAAAACATTGCATTAACAATTTCTTTAAGGTAAAAGTAAAATAAATATTAGTTATACTGACAACTTTTTGAGGGCAAATGAATTAGTCTAAATTAAAATAAGTACAGTCCAGGTAAATTAAATAAGATTATATGCATACATGTAAATACCGCTATATCATATTCTCAGTAAAGCAATGGTGGCAAGGTTTAATAGAATTGTAGTGTTTTTCAAATAAAAAAGAGATATATTGCTCTCAAAGTGTCACTACAATTTCAACTTTATCTGCTCTTGTCTCATGTGAAATTTATGAACCTTGGCTACGGTGATGAATTTTCTTGATAAGTCTCCAACAGAGTTAGCATCTGCATCCTTCAAATGGCCTGGAATTTTTTGGATATAAAACAAAGCAGACTGGATACTGTAGTAAGTCCAATAAAATGATAATACCACAAAAAGATGGCCAATGTATTATGAATAATCTGATTTCCAATTCAACCCAACGATTTTTATGGTACTTATATATGTACCAAGCATAGTGGGGAACTAGGACCTGGTTGCCCTTAACATGTATGGAGGAAAGCAGGCAAATAATCCACAAGTCAAATAAAACAAATGAGGTTGTTTGGTTTTAAAGAAGAGAGTGATTAATTTCCCTCGAGGCTATAATGAAAGGCGTCTCACAGGAAGATCCACTTGAGATGAGTCCTAAATACCTGTACTATTTCAGCAAATAGACTGGAGCAAAAGTGTGTCCTCGGTGAAGGCTAAGTTAATAGGAGATGGGGAAGAGCTGGATGCAAAGGAGGTAAAGGGGAACGTGTTGATTCTGTTCACAGATCTGCTTCGGGTTTCCCTTCCTCTTGAATCCTAGCCTCCATAACCTTATTATTTCTCCTTTAGGATTTTCACACACACTGTTCCCTCTGTTAGAAAATAACCTCCTTCCCTGCATCTTTATCTCCCAGCCCTTCTCCCCTGACACTGTAACCCCAATTCCTCTTTCAGATCTCAGCTTAAGGGTCACTTCCTCAAAGAATCCATTCCTGAAATCTTCGACCATCACCATCATCCCATTGCCAATTAAGACTGCTTTTTGTCTTGTACACATGCATAGCATCTTACACCTTGCCTACATAATCTGTCTCACATATTGCTATAAATTGTTAGTGAAAATTTTGTTTAAAATTTACTATAACCCACAGACAAAATGTTCTTGGCAGGTAGCAGTCTCATCTCTCACGATGCACCTAACATGAAGAATTGTCCTTGGTACTTGGTAGGAATGCAGTATTTGTTGAACAGGTCTAAGTATCCAGCAGTTCCTTTTGTTTTACTTTGTGCAGAAATTTGTCACTTAAGTATAACATATTTGGGAAATGGTGGATTCTTTACGTATTTCATGTATAGCACAGAGGTCTACAAAACTTTTAAGCATTATAAACCAATTTAAGTTTTTTGTCGACTTAGTTGTTTTCTCCTGCTAAAGAAGAATCACTTCTCAAATAAAATGTATAACTCTGACAACTTTGTGCTTCCAGTCTGCAAACAGAAAGGAATTGAATATACACATTTGGTTTATGGCTAGTTTCAGATAAACCAAATGTGAATGCATCTTAAGATATTAAGAAAATGAAATTCTGCTAAAGGACAGAGTGGAAAACAAATATAAAACTGCTGTAGAGGAGATAAATATGCTCTGGAATGTTTCTGGTTAATTTGGAAAGGACTCACATCAGTTAATATCTTTAAAAGTTGCTGCTCAATATAGAAAAACAATTTAAAGGCAAAAGCATTATTTATATGCTAATTAGTATTCTCTCTCTCACCACTTGCTCTCTCTCGTTCTCACAGATTTTATTATGCCCATACTCTCGTTGACTTAAGGAGGTTTCTACAGATTCTCATTAGTAGCACCCAAAATTTTCCATTTCAAATTTGGATATACTGCTTACTATCCAAACAGGAATAAGAAGCAGTGTTTTATGAGTTGAGGACTCTGGGGGGAAAAACGAGCAGGGAATGGGGATATGGGTCTATGCCCAGGGACAGGGAATATAGAAGCTGAATTTCTTCTGCTCCTTCCCCCTTCTCATGCTGTTCCACAGTTGTGCATAAAGATGTGAAATGGCAGGAAGTTCCTGGCATTCTTCACATCCATCCCATGTCAGGACAGCATGCATACTCACTGATATATCTTTTTCTTTCTGCAGAAGTAGTGAGAAGTGACACATTTCATAAAAGTGCTATCATGGGAATAGTGAAAACACATACCTCTGGCCAGACATTTCTCAATTGAAAAAACTGCCCAAAATATGTGTCTCTGAGACTTGTATTTGTACAATATTTCTTGTTAACATAAAATCTCTACCTTCCTTCTACTTGTTATGCAAATTATATTTGACTTGTAAAATTTTCTGTAAAGAATATGTGCCATTCTTTATCACAAAGGCATACCATAAGATAATATTTGCTTTGAAAAATTTTTTGGTTCCTTCCTGTAAAGATGATGAATTTACATTCAGATACTCAAAATCCCAAGTCCTAAAAAATCAGTATGAAATTGTCATTCCACATAAAAATAACCTTAGTAATAAACATACAATTTGTTTTTTTATTTTTCTGTCTCATTTTACTGTTCACTTCATACTGAAAATAACATTTTAAAAATAATAATCTAAGCCCCTCAAACTTGCAAGGAGTACTCTGATACAAGGAACAGAGTTCACATTTCCATTTTATCTCATTGGTCACCATCCTGCCAATAAGCTGGATGAACTAAAATGAAAAGGTTTGGTAATGATAAATTGCCTTTAAGTAATTTCCATTCTGGAGCAATTTTTATACCTGGAGTGAAATTCCAGCAGGGGGAAAATAAGGCTGATGGGAATGATGGCTCACGGCCAGAGGGACTCAACAAAAAAAAAAAGACTTAGGTAAAAAAGAAAGAATTAAAACAGGGTGAGAATAGTGAAGGGAGGGGATAGAAATGCCCCTTTTCCTAAATTTCTTTGTCAAGATCCCAAAGTTATATGCTATTACTTTTTAATAAGTAGAAGGAAATTAACCAACTGACTTGGCACTGAAGGAGGCTATATTTTACAAGCAGCTGTTAAGCATTTCTGTGAGCTCAACCTTGTTCATTGGGGGTAACAAATGAACCGGGGTGTCTCCAGATGCACGTCTCCATTCACATTTCCACAGGAGACTGGAAGAAGAATGGTCAGCCCAGCCAGCTGGCATTGGCTGACTTCAATACCACCTTATGAAAACTTTAACTGTTTTTATTATTATTGAAAATGGATGCAGGAAATACAAATGGATGGCAACAATTCAATGAAACCTTTCCAATGTCTTCTCCACAGTACTCACAATAAAACCCCAGCCTCCTGCAATAGCGGACAGTGCAGTCCTGCATGATCAAGGCTCTACCTATCTCTCTCAACATGTATTGCTCTCCTCAATATGCTAGAATCCCACTGGTCTTTGTCTTCCTCAAAGCATGACAAGGTTGTTCCCGTAAATTGTATGCATCAATTCACCATTTTTAGAAAGCTCTTCTCCCAGATTTTGGAAAGGCTGTCTTCTTTGTGATTCAGGCTAAAGTTCAAATATCACCTAATATTCAAGTCATCCGCAACTACCTGCCGCTAAACTACTAACCTCTGATATAGCAACTTGTTTTATATTTTCTTCACTGCCGTTTTCATTGTCTGAAATGTTTTGCTTATGGATTTTGTTACTTGTTCATTTTCTTTCTTTCCCATTCTTACAAGAATGGCAACCTCTTGAAGACTAGATAAATGCATCACTAGCAGTACAGAATCAGGGAAACTAAGGACTATTGAGGAGGCATGACACCAAAACTAAGTAACAGAGAATCTTTTGGTGTACAAAGTTCACTCTATTCATTAAGACGGCCTCAATAGAGTAAAACAAAAACAAAACAATGGGCAATAAAAAGAAAAAAGTCTTTGATTTAAATCCTGGTTTTACCGCTTATCTCAGTAACCTTAAGCTTCTCTTGAAATGGAAATGATAAGATGGAACACATTGAATTTTTAAACAGTCCACATAACTCCCCTGGCATTGTAACTGCCTCTTGATATGTTCTTACAATTTGGTAGGTATACGGTTGTCTGTTAAGTAGAAAACTACTTCCACCTCTCCTTTGCTGTTCTGGAGCAATTTTTATACCTGGAGTGAAATTCCAGCTTAAGCACCCTTACCCTCGCTCTTTGTGACAGTACACTCATCCTCTCTAGGACCAGACCCATCCAGGAATGGGTGCAGGATCTAGGTCTGGCTAATATGTGTTTCCCACTGCCTAGTCAGGTTCTTTGCTGGAGCTCTAGGAAAGGGGGAAAGTCAGTACCTTCTCTTCTTCTGAGAACGTAACCATGGTCTGTTGTAGACATCTTTACCCAAATGTGAAATGACTATGCCTGAAAAGGAAGCCCACACAGAGGAAAGAAGTGCCAACAGATGGAAAGAGAAACGGTATCTTGAGGACCTACTACCCTCTGCATCCCCTGGACTGAGCTGTGCCTGAAGCAGCCACAACCCAAGGTTATCGCTGTTACATAAGCTGACACAGTATTTTGCTTACACCAGTTTGAGTTTGGGTTCTGCAACTTGTAATCTAAAGAAAGAGTTTGAATAAAACAACAAAGAATTTATTTGTTGTAAGGCTAAGAGGAAAAAGGACTTTTCAGAGATCCAATTAGTCAATAAACAAATTAATGTCCAGAATGAAATGGTTTCCACCAAAAGTGTGTAAAAGGCACTAGGGTTATGATGAAAGACTGACACCTTCGGTTTCTTTTTTTTTTTTTTTTGAATCAAGGTCTAACTCTGTTGCCCAGACTGGAGTGCAGTGGCACCCTCATGGCTCACTGCAGCCTCAACCTCCTGGGCTTAGGTGATCCATTCTACCTCATCCTCCTTGGGACTACAGGCATGTGCCACCATGCCTGGCTCATTTTTTGACTTTTTGTGGAGACAAGATCTCGCTATGTTGTCTAGGCTGGTCTTGAACTCCTGGGTTCAAGCAATCCTTCTCAGCCTCCCAAGGTGCTGGGATTACAGGTGTGGGCCACTGTGCCCAGCAAAGTTATTTTTTAACACAAGTAGTAAGAGACCCTGTAAAGAAATGGTCAGTGTGGCCTGTGGCCCTGAAAACTAAGAGTGGATTGTCCAAGAGCAATTTAGGAGTATTTGTGGTTACAGAGTGGAGTAATAGAAAAAATTAAGGAAGAAATTACCACCTTATCCAAGCAATAAGCAGGAAGAGAAGACATTATTGAAAGTAAAGAGAAAGATCACTGTCTTCCTGTGCAAAGGAAATCTAATATATAGCAAGGAGGATCCATAGGAGATAATCACTAACAAAAGCACCTAATTTGTACTGAGAAGTCTGTGAATTTAAAAATGCTTTCTCCAAGAAAGATACATTAACATGTTTCTTATGAGAGCAGGGTATCATGTAATTAATATGCATGGTGTTTTCTTAATACAGCATCATAGCTAAACATCTTGCCAGCTATCTGTCATATATAAGTATATATTATATATATATTTTAAATACCCCCCAGGAGTTATATGGTTGGTTACATCCCCACTTTCCTCTGCTAGAAATACTTGAATACTTGAATGCAACTAAACAGACATCTGTGGAGAGCTTCTTAGGCAAAACACTTTGACAAAGACAATGGGAGACACCAAGATAAACATTGCTCTCATCTCAAAAACCTTACACAAGAATGAAAAAATGAGAAATCTGTACACATACTGTATGATCATGGAGAAAAACTGAATTGTATAATAACCATAAATAAAGTAAAATGAAAGACTAGTATAGTGACCTGAAATTCACTTGGGCCAAGAACAGTGATTCTGAAATCTGGACGTGCTTAAGAATTGCCCAGCATCTTGTCAAAACACAGACTGCCGGGCATCCCCAAGAGCTTTTAGCAAGTTCACAGATGATACTGAGGCTGCTGGTCTGGGGAATCATATTTTGAGAACTACTCCAAATGTAGGGGATTGGTTTTCAATTTGGGCTGCACAGTAGAAGCTACAAGGAAGCTTCTAAAAACTCTAGTGCCCAGTTTTACTCCAGGCCAATGATAAAAAAGAAGATATTTTATGAAGAGGAGTATATTAGAACTAAACATTGAATCATAACAAGAGTAGTTTTATAAACAGTTGGAGACAGAGGAAGCAGATGCGAAGTGAAGGGTGAAAAACGATGGAAGAGGACAAGTACCACACGTGATTAGAAACAAGGAGAACACAGCACTGCTAATGCATCTGTAGAGGAAAACAACCTTGGTTCAAGTCACGAAAGGTCTTGATGCCTGTGCTAAGGAGTCCATGACTCTTGCGGGGAGGGGTAGAGGGTGGGGGGCAGACATTACCTAAGTGCTTTGAGCAAAAGAGTGACATAGTGAGACCTGTGGTTTAAAGTTATTATCTGGAAGCAAGGTCCTGAGTAGATTAAAACAACTCAGGTACTTTCTGACAAAGAGATTAGTCAAATTGCTATAGCAATGGTCCAAACCCATTTTTTCAAACTGGAGTCTAGAATTGTACGCTCAGAGCTACACGTTTTCTACAAATGCTTTAATTTTGTATTTGTATTTAAAGGCTAACCTAAAAATATATTTTGCCAGTTACGAAGGCAAAATTTATCTTTTGTGACACGAGTCGTCAGTTGAAAGATTTTTACCAGATTGGACTTAAGCTTCTCAAATCAGTGTTTGTTAGCCAGTGGACATACTTTTTAAGAATTCAAGATTAACGTCTGTCCCCCTTTTGTACCTTTAAAAATTCACTTGCTCAGGGCAATTTGAATATATGCTCCCAGGCTACAATCCTCGAGCTTGATCCAAATAAACTCTCTACTGATATTAATTTTGCCTTAACTTCTTTTTAAGTGGACATATCTGGTGTAAGTTGGCAAGATTTGCAGTGACACCCCCAGACCACCTGGAGTTTCTCTATGAAAACGACACTTGATACCAGCACAAACATTCCATCTTCAGAAGTCTCACTGAGTGTTTCCGGTGAGGTCTCCTAAATTTGGACCTCTTTGATTGAAGGTCTAGACTTTATTTGGGCTATTTTTCACACCCTCTAAGAGTGAGAGGCTGGGCATAGTGGCTCAAGCCTGTAATCCCAGCACTTTGGGAGGCTGAGGCAAGGGGATTGTCTGAGCCCGCGGGGTTCAAGAACAGCCTGGGCAACTTGGCAAGACCTCATCTCTACAATAGATCAAAAAATTAGTGGGTGTGGTAGCATGTGCCTGTAGTTCTGGCTACTTGGAAGGTTGTGGCAGATGGATCACTGGAGCCCAGCAGGTCGACACTGAGGGTGACCGTGACCGTACCACTGCCTCCAGCCTGGGCGAGGGAGTAAGACTCCAACACGGGGGGAAAAAAAAGAGTGAGGGCTATGGTCTATGTCTTTGGACATTTGATTTGGGTAAAGTATTCTGCAGACAACTGCTTTTCATCCACCTGTCTCAGGATGGGGAGAGTTTGTGTCAAAGCTTTTCTGCCCCGATCTTACTGCCGGGGTTCAGGTCAAAAGACTGAATCTGGTCAGGCAGAAGTGGTCTTGTTTTACATAGCAATGCTTAAATAAATTGCAGCAGCTTTCCTGTTCTTGAAATTCAAGTTTGATTTTTCATTTATGACCAATTCCTATTAAACATCAGCTGGAGTTATATATAACACTATGGGGCATACTCTTGTAAATATCTAGTAAAGTAGAACCAACTAACTCAGGATGGTCATAAGCAGCAATGATTTTTAAAAAGGGGGGTATTTTAAAGAAATAACTAAAATAATTTATTTGTGTGCACTATTAGAAAAAGTTGGTTTAGATCCAGACAAATTAAACACGAGACTTACTTCCAAAGGCACCTAAAAAGCTTCTGAGAGAAATTCTGAGAAAACTGCCTCTATTCAGCAGGTAAACAAAAGATAACAATCACCACTATCTGAGGAAATCTCCCAGGTCTTTGACCCTTTCTTTCTAAACACCTATTGTGGCAGTCCTGGAGTTACTAGAATCCCTTCTTGATCTGGAGGCAGCCTGATTCTTGAACTGTTCTCTGCACAATTAAAAAGACCACCCAATGAATAAGATGGGTCTCCAAAATACAACTTTGTTGCTTAGCTGACAATTGCTTAGGACAATAAAACAGGCCATTAAAAGATAATAGTCTAAAGAGGGAAAATGAACAACAACAACAAAAAACTGCAGATGCAATAATTTCTTTTTTTTCTAAAGCAGGATTAATGACTCACACTTGTTAAAATGCTAACGTTCAGGAAATTAGCTAAGCAATATTCCAGCTGAGATCAGAACAAGTGAAATCCTTTAAATTCTCAAATTGCCTTTTTTTGGATCTCCTGCAAGACTCCCCATCCCCCCCACAAAAAAAGGAGGAAGAAGACAACAGCACTCCACTCTGTGGTAAAGTGGCTACGAATCAGTGCTTTCAAGGCCATGGCCTGGGTTTGACTCTTGGTCTGGGGACCAGGTTTGATATTTTTGATATTTTGATATTTTGGTTTGAAATTTGCATGACTTTTGACTTTTGGAAAACTGCTTTCCCATCTGGGAGGGTACCTTTGGTTAAAAAAAAAAAAAAAAAAGATTCAAAAGTCAGAATATCAGCTGTTTGCCCTGGCTAAAATCAGTGAAGAAATTTGAAAGGATGTTTTTTAAAAAGAGCTCTATGGTCAGTAGTTAGCTTAAATTAAAATCAGATATTAAAACTATACACACACACACGAATTTCTTTTCAAGCTTTTCTGTTTTTTCTCTTTGGATCTTGTTTGGAATATATATTTATTTATATATTTAAAATATATGTATATATATTTTAGAAGACCAAAATCATTTTTTAATTTCGTGCTTGTTCTCTGTTTGCTTCCTTTCTTCAGAATTGTTTTCCTGTTTTCCCAATTCTACTCCTCCCTAATTTTTCTCCTTCTTCTTCTTCTTTTTTTTTTTTTTTGCTGTCTTTGGTACCCCATAAAAGGAACTGGGAGGGGGGACATCTAATGTATCACATTCATTAGGAACATTAAAAAAAGCAGCACTGACCCCTTTTTGTCTTTCTGTGGAGTCTAAAGAGTCCTGGACAGATTCCTCTCAGGTCTAAAACTCTGCTCTCTTGTATTGCTTTACCTGTTCTCTTCGGCTTCTGGAGGTGCCAGAGATTATTTTGTACTGTGAAAGAGAACTTGACTGTGACATGTGTGATGACTGGTGAGTCACTGGCACAGCTCCAGTTCTGGTGGTGTCTAAGGGCAATTGTTGACAGTAAATGGATATTACTACAGGGGGCTACTCATTACTTTGCAAGTTTAAATTTAAAACGACATGATTTTAACACTTAGAGAAGTTTTTGTAGCAAAGCGCACTGTAGAAGCATTGCTCAGCCTGGTCTCATGACATTTCCCTCTTTTTGAGGATTCAGGATTCAGTAAAAAGGTAGAATCCTTAATCTTAAAAACTCTAAATGCTCTGCCTTCCAACAGCAACTATTATTCACATATTTAAATTATTAGGCCCTAAAACCTGCAAATGCTTTGTTGGTCCTATTCCTTAATGGGTTCCACCTTGAGTTCAGTGGTCTAGTTGGAAACAGAGATTAAACTAAAAGCTATTTATTTAAATGAAATTGATCTCCTTATAAAATCCTATAATATATTCCTATTCTTTTGTGTTACCTTAACGTTCATTTTTAATCTTGCTTTAGCACACCCCAATTTCCTCTTTTAATACCTTAAATTCTATATCTATTCTTGAGGTGTAAATTTGCTACCCGTATCCCTAAAACTCAGTAAAGACTTCAGCCATAGCCGGGCTCGGTGGCTCAACCTGTAATCCCGCGCCTTGGGAGGCTGAGGTGAGTGGATTGCCTGAGCCCACGGGTTCGAGACCCGCCTGGACAACTTGGTGAGACCTCATCTCTACAATAAATCAGAAAATTAGCCGGGCATGGTAGCGCGTGCCTGTAGTTCCAGCTACTTGGAAGGCTGAGGCGGAAGGATCGCAGGAGCCCAGCAGGTCGAGGCTGCGGTGGCCGGGACCGGCCACTGCACTCCAGTCTGGGCGACAGAGTGAGACTCCAACTAAAAAAAAAAAAAAAAGAAACAACAACAAAAAAACCCCAAAACAAACAAACAAACAAAAAGACTTCAGCCATGTGAGATAAACTTTAACCTTTTCCATTCACAAAGGCACAGTTGGAATCCAATTGTTATTTTTAACTAGTGAGTTTACCTAACTCATGGCTAAAGTTTTAAAACTAATGCTGTAAGATCTTTATGTCTGTCTATTTTATTATGTATATATGTGTACATACCTCTGTTGTACACTATCTATGATACCAAATTGGCTTATAAATAAAGGAGCACTCATGAATTAAATAACTAACCCAAATGCTTTACAAGTTCATTATGACTCTAGTAATCTTTGGTAAATCAAGATATTTTTTAAATTGTAGGTAAAATAGAATCGTCTTTCTAATTTAATGTAGACATTTTTGCCTGGGTCTATTGGAAGTCAGGTTTATACTGTCTCTGCTAGATGTTATAGGGTCATAAAACTGTTGCTTTTATGATATTTTAATACTTGCTTAATTTTTCTGTGAGCTTATATATTTAGATTTGAGCCTGCAGATCCTGGGATCTGAACAAGTGGCTATGGTGAGGCCTAGGAATAAGTCCTCAGAGCTGAACATGGTCCCTTCCTTCCCAGCACAGGTCTGCCTTCTGGCCACTGGGGAGGAGTCAGATCCTGTAGGCATTGTCTTCACAACTCTGTCCTCTGTCCTGAGCTCTATACTTGGTGTGTAAATTCAGAACTCCAATGGGCCCTGTTCATCATAGCTATTTTTGGGCTCCATGTCGATACTCAGGGCCCAAAACAACTAAGGAAGACATGGGGAAAGTACCATGTCATAGTTTCAAAATTATTTTCAGTAATTTAAAAGTCTTAAGGTCATGTTTTGTTAAATTAAATAGATAATCATAAAATATCTGAATCATTTGTAAATGAAAATATTGACATATTAGTTGCTAAACATGTTTAAGTTTGTACATTCTGACATCATGTATTTGAATGGTATAGAAAGGCTAGATACATTTAGATGTTAATAAACAAAAATTAAAAAATTATCTAAGATAAAAATAAAATAGTTTTCATCTACAAATACTAGTATAAATCAGTTTAAAAACACTGACTTCCTAGGTATTTTCCACTGGAAATTAGGGTTACTAAGAGTTAAAATTGTAATTATTATGGGTAATTAAAATTACTAGATATAAAAGAAAAACATATATATATGGAGTGTATAAAGAAAGATATAAAGAAAGTTAAAAAGAAATAGTAATTTTTCTTTTATTTAAGAGAGAATTTTGTGTACTCAAAATGATAAGGGGGATAAAAAAGAAAATTTTTGGACTGAACTGAAGGTTTAAGCAAGCTGTAGAAAATTTGTGGAAGAGTGATCTTGTTACAGGAATTTTGTGTGTGATCAAGTTGGTTAAGTTAAAAGGAGATTATTTAGTATCCCCAATAGTTAAACATTAACATCAAGAATCACATACATGCAGGGCCAGAGTTTGGAACCCTGTGTCAGAATAATAGGGTTTTCTTGGAATGTCGGTCTTCTCTTTGATAGAAAATTGTGAGAAATGATAAAAGCTTTATGGAACTCTTATCTTGTATAGTCAAAGATGATTGAGATCGGATAGACTTGTTTATAAGTTTTTATTAATATTAGCTTTAGCATTAATAAAATGCTGATGAAAAGATAGAATTTGGTATTCGCTTTGAATAAGATTTTTCTGCAATACTAATAAGAGATAATAGAAGATTTTTGTTCACCTTTTCAGTAAACTGCCCACAAAGGGCGGGGAGGGAGTGGGAGAAAAAGATAGATTCTGTTGGTCTCATGCTATCTTTGCTAGGTCTTTTGATTGTTTGAGAAACTAAATTTCCTCTCTATCAAAGAGTAAAGTTTTTTGCTTTTGGAAGTGTTTAAATTATCATTTTGGCTAAATAAATATTATTTTATAGTAACCTGGGATCCTCTTTCGAACAAGTGTTTCAAACCTTAAATATTTAACATACTTCCCCAATTAAAATCTCAAATTCTAGAATTGTCTTTTCCAAAAGTAACCCCTGAAAGTCCATAAGAGGCAAATTAGGCTTATTTGAAGGCTTAAAAATATAGGGGAAGCATTGTCATTTAAAAAATGGTGTCTTATTTCTTGGATTATATTTCTATAAATGTGTCAGTAATATATGTTCAAAAATTATATGAGATTCCTAAAATTATGATGTTTTGTTATATGTTATCAGTAATAATTATGATTAGATTATTGCAGGCCACAGAGATAGCCAAATTCCCTTTTCAATTGTGTCTTAATGACCATTTTAAGTCATTCCCACAGTTAATTACTTAATTCTCATGAATTTTCCAAAAGCCCTTTACATGCAAGTAAAATCCTAGTGTTGTGCCTTTACAGAGGTTCATGGCAAGGATGGAAAGGGCTGACAAGTCCTCTTGAATGCAGTTATCTGTATCTGATTACTTTGGAGATCATGGCATTAGACTAGGAAAAAAACTTTTAGTATTTTAATTAAAAAGCTGAGTTGTTCATGAGAATTGATAACCCAATATTAAGTAAAATAAGAATTAATTACATGGGAGTAAACTAACAGAGGAGTTAAATAATTTTTTATGATTTCTTTGTTTGAAACATTGCTGATTCTTAATATGTTTTGTTTTCCAGAGTCAAGAACACTTTTATTTTCTTTTTGAGCCATTTATAGCTTATAGCAATTGGGTAAAGTATTTGTGAGTAAAACAGAAACATTTGCCATTCTCTCTATCCGATTTCTCCAAAATTTGGAATTATTCATGAGTATTCTTAGTTTATGGCAATATAGTTGTTTGCATAAGTTCAGTAAGACTGACTGTGTTTTATTATGTAACAGTACACAATTAGATACACTGGTTATTTTACCAAGGCTTTGACCGGAATGGCATATTTTCAGATATGACCCGACTGCTATGAGAAATTGAGGTTGACTTTTAAAAGCCTCTGGGAAAGATTGGCCTGTTCCTTGTCTATACGATTCCCTTACAAGGCTTCTGTCTTTGTGAAGTAAAGAATGTCACTTTCTGACAAGCCCAGGAACCTCAAGTTATTTTGGGACCTCAAGAAGAGAGGAATTCATCCAATACACACAGGTCTTGTAGGCAGTCTGATGGCAAATCTTCAGCTTGGAAAGCCTTGAGGCTTTTAAAAGTCTAATCTGAGATTCCTTATGGAAGTTGCAGCAAAGCCAACCTAAAAGAGTCTAAACAGCCATTCACTATTTTTGTTGAACTTTATCCAAGTCAACAGGTCAACTGTAATTAGACTAAAACTTATTTTGCAAATAAATTTGTCCTATTAAAATTTATCTTTGGTAGAAATGGAGAACTAGAGAGAAAAGTTCTGTTTCAGAAGAAAACTACAGTACTCTTGTTATTAGATTCTAGCCTGGCCATTGTTTTTGACTTTTATTATTTGCCTACAATTTGGACTAAATCATGAATTACTTCCTGGTTACAAGAAGTCTCTACAGAAGAACCTGAATTTAATTTTCTTCCTGATGTTTTTAGTTGGCTTCTCAGTGGAATCGATTTTTTATGTGTTCTGGTACATATATTTTATTTTTTTTAGAATTCTTAAAAAGACATAACATGGAGTCAATATACCCAATGAGCAGCCATTTTAACACTGCTTAGTTCTGTCATGTTTTTCTAGCAGTTCACTTAAATTTACCCTCTTATCACTTGCCAAGGACAGAACCAGTTTCTCAGAGGTTGCTATTGATAATTGCTTTACAACCCCCTCCCCAACTTGTTTTGCTTGTCAACTAGTTAACCTAATTAGCCCTTCATGACCTTCACAGCAGACCCTACCAACATGGCAACAGTCATGTGACTAACCCACCCATCTACCTGCTGTCCATCACCTGACATCAGTACCTATGCTTACCTGCCCTCCTTGATGTGGAGCAGACCACCACCCAATCACCTTAATGACCTGCTCCCATCAAAGGGAAGGATTAAAAGGAATTCAACTTCAAACAATAGTTGCCATTGCTTTGTTAAACTCTGATAGGTCCACGTGGCTCTTTGAGCCAGGGCCACCATGTTTCCTAGCCTTGGCCCTCTCCCCTACCTTGGGGAGGTGAATCTTTTCTCTCTCTCTCTCATTTATTTCCCAAATAAACTTTATTTTCCTACCTAATTTCTGTGTAAGTCTTTGCATCTTTCTTGCATCACTGGATCACACACCTTCCCCCCACACCTCGTCAGGGCTGACCTAACATTTTGGAGGCCCTGCTGGGATTTTTTTTAACCTAACAATTCTTATGTGCATTATATTTCCATGTATCTTTCATTGTTTTACTTCTTCTGAGAAAACTACATCTGTGGTATTCTGAAGACTAGGTATGACTCAACAAGCAACAGTAGTCATAGATCAATGTGTTTCATAAAACTACCTAGGAATGAAACTTCCCGGTGAGGAGGGGAGGGTAATGAATTTGACACACATATTTTGATCATCCACACTTTTAAGAAGAAAGATTTTTTTTTTATCAAAAGAGGGAAATGATAAAATAACTTTTATCTGACAAATGTAAGTCTTTTTGGTTATCACGCCCAGAGAGACATTAAAATGAGACAGCAATCACATTCTACTATCCCCTTTCAGTTATGTATTTAATCTCTTGAAATTGCTTGCTATTTCCATGAGTAGCTATAAGTCAACCTAATAATGCCACACCAGACACTATAACCAACACTCTATAGCTTAATATATAGCCAATCACTAATCAGTGCTATTTCTGTAAACCAATATGAATTCTTGACAAACAACTTTATAACAGCCAACTCCCTGTTCCCCTCTTTCTGGGCTTTAAAAATCCACTTGTAACTGCTGCTAACTGAAGTGTACATTCAGAACAACTTAAATCTATGCTCCTGTATTGTAATCCTCAAGGCTGGGCCTAAGTAAATTCTCTACTTATATTAATTTTGCCTGAGTTTCTTCCTTTTAGGTCTACCGGGGAAAAAAAGTCAAAATAGTATTTTTGAATTATAAATAGATCATTAAAATAGAGAAAAATTATTTTTTCTTTAAAAAAATAATTTTAAAAATTACTTAACAAAGTAATTTTTAAAAGGGTCAACAAAGTAATTTATAAGATAAGGGGATACATATACTAATACTTGTTGAAAATTACAGTTTCTGAATTATAATATGCTTTCCCTTCAATTACTTTGGTTAATTTTCCCTGCCATTTATCACTGTACTAGTAACATTATTGTTAGGGGGGAAAACCAGTAAAATGCAAGTATTAAGATATATATTTGAAAGAAAACATTTTTGCAATACCAAGCACATGACCACTCATATCTTCTATGTTGAGCAAATACTTCTTTCAGTGTGGGTGGTGCCAGCTGCTTGACGGTACATGAATGAACATATTTTACCCTTAATCCATAAACCTTCCTAGGGGATACCACTATAACATACGTCAGTGATTTTTCTTCCTGGAAATGATCTCCTATATGTTTAACCTCTTCTTCTTTATCTTACTCAGAAATCAAAACATTAGCATAAAAATGTTGAAAACACTTTTCCTTAATTATTTTTATTTGGAGAAGGTATAGCCCATTAGAATATTTGAAATATTAATCCTAGATAAGAGGGCTTTATATCAAATAAATTATCATCATTAATAATCTAATATAATGAGTATTGTCAAAAATCTTATTCATGTGTTCCTGTCAAAATATGGAGATTTATTTAACAAACAAAACCTTGGACTATTACATACCTGAGCTTCTGGTTGTACTGTTTGACCTTTTCCAACGAGGCTGCATTTATCTGGGCTTGAAATTCTTCCACGGAAACATTGTCTCTATAATAATATCCTTCCATGCTCTCCAGTGCTGTATAAATAAATAAATGTACTTTACGATCAATTTTATTACTCAGTTTCTCCATATTTAGTATAATTTTATTGACTTTAGTAAATATGTCAAGTAGCCCCAAGTATGAACATATATATGCAAGAAATTGTATTTAACTAGTCCAAAAATGAATGGAAACTGTTTCACTCTCAAAATAAATATCAAACATTTGGCAATTTTTCTGTCAGGCAGGCAAAGAAAATTTCTAATTTAAACTGTCCTCTATTTTTAAAACATTTTGTATATATTGTAGGAGACCAAAATATGCCACCCGAAAATATAACTGTAGAAGACCAAAATTTACCACCCCAAAACATGCCTCATTGGCATAAGGATTATTTTGATCTACTTATTTTGAGAAACCGCACACAGACACAGGACAAACTCAGAAAACAGAGAAGTTACCCTCTCATAAAAAAATTTAAATTGAAAAAGGCAATCTCTTCTTGTAAGAGTGTTCCCTTCCCTGTACCAGGAAGAGAAAACTAAATCATAAGAGACTCTTACATGCACAAAAACTAAGCCCTTGTCTAAGGTGATTTTTGGTCACCTCCTTATAATCAGGCTTTCCCCAAACCCTTCTTCCTTTGTTTCATTTGACAGTGGTATTTATAGCCTAAATTCATAGCCACCTTTTTGAATGTACTTACTTTTCCCTGAGTATCTCCCGTGTATATATGTAGTATACATGTTATTAGACTTTGATTTAGCTTTCTCTTGTTAGTCAGTCTTTGTTAAAAACTATGAACTATGAAGGGAAGAGAGAAAATTATTTTTCCTCCCCTACAATGTTCTTTGTAAAGCTAAACTCAAACTTCATATATATTATACATATATATACACACATACACATTCTATACTGCATGTTTATAAACATGTATGAAAGGCAGAATTGTGCATTAACATATGTCAGAGTAAAAAAAAAGAAATTGTCACTCTTCATCTATATTCACATTCTCTTAAGGTTTCAATTAATGTAATAAATAAAAAGTATTGATGAAGTGAAATCTTAGAAAACCACCTCTATTCAAATGGTCAGCTTAGTTAAAAATGAATAAACATACATGCAATATCCCACTCATTTTAAATGTCTTTTGATTAACATAGATTTCCTTTTTAACAATATTTTGATGATATGTTTCTTTTTCCTTTAAATTTTATGAGGTGACATTTAAAAAATTTTGGAGAGGAGCTAAATCACAGAAAAGGGCCCAGAAATATATGATTTCCTATGCAAAGGCTGCCAACAACAGAGATGATAATGAGTCCAATGTGGAAAAGTAAATTGTTTTTCCTTGAAATGCATTACCACTTATGAGTCTCAATTTTTACAAACTATTTCAAAATTGATAAAAATTAATCTCGTTTCAAAACTGTGGAATGCCATAGTTTCTAAACTAAGTAATGAATTTTATTCAAATTGAGAAAAACTGTTACAGCCACTTTTGAAGCAAAAATAGGAAAGCGCTAATTTTAACTGTGTATATTTTCTAAACTAGGCAGAGTCATAAAGCACTGATGAGAATGATAAAATTTTTAAAAAGCATGGCTAAATCTGAAATTTTAAAAAATAAAATATTAAATAAGTGGCTTATAACTGAGAAAAGCAACTGTGGAAGACTAGAGAGAAAGCACACTACATTTACATCAGTACAGAAAATCAAATCTGTGGGCTCCTTTCACGGATTTTTTTTTTTTAATTTGTTTATTCCTTATGCCTTCTGGGAAGAAGCCCAGGGAATTTTACCCTAAAATATGACGCCTTAGTATAATGATCATTTTAAATTAAAGGCCCTTGCATATCAGCAGATACTAGAAGAGGCTTGTCTTTGATATTCCCTTGTCTACCTTAAGACTTATCCAGCCAAGAACAGAATTGCCTTCCATTCCCTCCCTCAAATATATCCTAGGAAAGAAGACTGAGGAATGTAACCTCACCTAGAAGAACATTTTCACAAGATAATATCTGTTTTTCTAGCTCATTCAAATTCCAACAAAATCATCTACAAGCTAATTTCTGTCTCCTGAGTCTATTAATTCTAATAATTTTACTACCTCCTAGTTCCCTATCTCTCCTTCCCCAATGAAGACGGGAACATAAGCATCTGGACCTCACTGAGTTATCAGGTAATCACTCTCCTGTGATTTTTCCCCTGGGCATATTAAATTTTGTAATTTTGCCTTTTTTCCTATTAATCTGCCTGCCATAAGTTCATTTTCAGCAAACCTTCACAGGGCAAAGGAGAAGCTTTCCCTCTTAGACCCTATATCTGCATTAATTAGAATAGTTGTAACTGGCTTGGCAAACTTCTGGTCCTTAAAACACACCAGAAATAAAAGTCTCCCTGATGAAACAACCCTTAAATACATGCCACGTTCACTTCTATTAACAAGCTGTTATTTGTGAAAAGCGAATATCCCAAGAGGATTCAGTCTATCAATACTCATACTTCAATGTGAATTACTCTTACTAGTTGGAAAGCTGATGAAAGTCTTTGCATTAGAGTAAAACTCCGATTTCTGCTCCATAGTTGCTGTGCGAATTTTGGGCAAGTTAATTAATATCTGAGATCCTCAGGCTCTGCATTTTTGACATGGAAAATAAGAGTACCTACTAATTATGGTTAATGAGAAAGAATTTAATTAAATTATAGTATTAAGTGCCTATAACTATTCTTACTTATTGAATGAGTTTTATGTACTAGGCAACGTGCCACATGCCCTACAGACATCATCCAATTCAATTTCCATGAGCTAGAGATACACGAGCGTACTTAGCCAAACAGAAAGTCTGGGGAATGAAGAGAAAGGTCCATGCAAGGACACTTCAATCTGTGACTTAAAACCAGAAACGCTCTGGGAAGGGGCAACAGTGGAACTATAGGGTGAGGGGTAGTGGGAGGAACCACCTAGAATCTAATTTTTATAAAGGTCTCGATAGCTCAACTTTGGCCAGAATGGCCAGTCCTGTCCCAAAGCTTGGTACAATATAAGAACAATTATATAAACATAATTTAACATAATTTTAATAAATACTTCTATAATCCCATAAATTGCGATTTTCATTACATTCTTGACAAGATTTCCAAATTAACAAGGCAGTTAAAATTCATAATTGCATACTTTTTTTAAAACACGAAAAGTGTCTAACAATTTTGCCAAAAATCTCAGCAAGAATTTTGTGGCACAAATATAGGGTTGTGGAGAATGAACCAAACAAGATGAGTTCTATATTTAAAAATGAAAATGCATATGACAAAGAAGAGTAAGGAAGACAACACTTCCTATTTTAGCTAAATAGCTTGTTTATTCTTAAGCAAAAAGAAAACAGAACATTTTGCTAAATTAGATTTCTAATCTCAGTAAAAGCCAGTTAAATATATAATGATGTGTTAATTTCCAACCTTGGTCTTTTTAAAGCATTTTCTTGCCTAATTTCCTTAGTTCTCATCCATAAAATGACATAGTTCTCAAAAAAATTGACACATTTTGTTAAATAAATACTTACATTTACTTAATAGCATTTAATTAAGAGCAGTATTTAAAATACAACCTTAAGTTTGTTTCCTTGTTTTACTTCTACAACTTTTGAATTAAAGGAAGAAAAACACACATTCCATTAAATTTAGGTAAGTCAGCCAAAAAGGAAAACCTAAAGCATGTTAGAGAAAATTAATGACTAAATTATTCTAAGACTGAAAGTTAACTGCATTTCCACTTACTCAAAATACATCTGAAGGCTTTCCCAGAAAGGAATTAATCAGGAAAAACACAGGATCTCTGAAGAATACTTTCCAGAATAGTGTCAATCAACTAACACTTGCTTTTGATAACACACTTTGTTTGTTAAATAAGACACTGCACAGGCACTGCTGTAATTCCCCAGAAATGGTCACAGTTGGGCAGAATCCCTCAGTGAGGAAAGCAAAATTTGCCGATTTCATTAAGACCAACATATGGAAATGGCTGTGTGACATATAATAATGTGTTGTGATTCTAAATGTCTCAAAGCACAGTCCCTTATGACAAGTGACTAAACCCACAGTGAAATTGCTGACTTCTCAAAGTGTAGGCACATGTATGATGGACTGAGGTGATAACACCTGTTGTAGCTGAGCACCCCCAAGACCCAACAGAAATGTGAAGCCAAAAGATGGTTGAGATAATGACCGCAGACATTCCTGGGGGGCCATAGAAACAGCAAAGAGACTGACCCTGGTCAAAATGCCTGCAGAAGCCCTGCCCATCAGAGCTCTGAGGCTTCCTTTCCATGGGCCTCCAGAAGCTCTGCTGGGAGAAGAGCCCACCCCTTCCTCCCTTGCTGGTAGATGTTTCAAGGGAAATCCAGACCTGCCTGGCTCGTCAGTCAATGTGCTGGTCTCTCCAGCTCCTTGACACGGTTCATTCATCCCCCTCTCATATTACTGCCTGTTTGTGAATACATTTGTGTGATTGTTTCTGTGTGAAAGCTTTGCAGTAACCCATAAATTTGAAAGCATTTAATTGGTCACTGAGTCATCGTGAAACCTCTTGTCCTCAGGTGGGGGCCAGTACAACTAGCTGACTCAAAGCTGACACAATACTGTGCTGCCTTTTAAAGAGAGGAGGGTTTACACATTCATATACAGATTCTTAATATTTGGAAATCTCAATCCTGGGAACTGTTTCTTCTTTTTAAAAAAGTTATATATTGTTTTAATTATAAATACCATATAAATCCAAAGGGAAAACAAAAAGCTTCATCTTTTAAACAAGCTTAAGAGTTTTGGAGGAAAAAATACTCAAATGAAGGGCACTTAGAAAATGACAATGTTTATAACAAAATGCTTCCTTTTGTTTAAAAGAGAAGGCACTCAGCTTTCCAGTTGATTTTTTTATTACTCTCTGAGCAAAGAAAGATGCCTTGTAAAGAGATAAGAGTTAGGGATAGTAGTTTTTATTGCTTTCTTTTTTTTCAATAGGAGGTTTAAAAAAAATACCAGAGTATGCTGATGCAAGAAAGACAAGCATCACAGGTCCTGTTTGGTTTAAGGCAAATCATCATCCAGAGACTCAGAGAATAGTTACTTAACAACACTTTACAAGGAATAACAATCATATTTTATACATTTAAACTCAAAGATCTTTAAGTGATGCCACATCCCTAAGAGGTAGAATACGTGGGGGTCAGAAACTAAGGGTGGAAGCAGAAATGACTGTGCTTAATGTCTGCTGAGGGTTGACCTGAATCCACAAAAAGATATGACAAGGTTGTACCCCCTGGTGCCTGCAAGTGTGACCTTATTTTGAAATATGGTCTTTGCAGATGTACTCAAAATAAAATGCGGTCCTACTGCATTAAGGGTAGGCCTCCGATAGCTGGTGTCCCTAGAAGAAAAGGGAAATTTGGCTATGGAGACACAGATACACACAGAGGGAAGAAGGCCATATGAGGATGAGGGCAGAGATTGTAACGATGCTGCCACAAATCAAGGAATGCCAAAGACTGCTGGCAGCTACCAGAAGCCCTCAGAGGCAGGGAAGGATTCTTCCTTAGAGCCTTTGGAAGGAGCATGGCCTGACAACATTTTGATTTCAGACTTCTAGACTTCAGAGCTGTGATAAGATAAACTCTGTGGTTTTGAGCCACCCAGTTTGTGGTAATTTGTTACTGAAGTCCTAGGAAACTAATAACATCAGTTCCAATGACGCACTTGGGAAATGTGTGTTTCTCATCCCTGAAACTCTGGCTCCGTGGGTTTCCAAAACACCAGCCAAGAAGAGCAATCACCACCTTGGCAAGGCTAGTTGACCCTGATCAACAGAAGTATAGGGCTATTGTTACACAATGGGAGCAGGAAGAAATATGTTTGACACCCAGGCATCTACTGGGGTCCTTCTTAATACTCACCCATATTTGATGGTAAATAAACAATCCTGGTATGAGAAGGGCATAGAGGACTTAGAGACCAAGGAGGGGTTCAAGCCCCTTAGAAATGAAGGTCTTGGCCATGCCACAGATTGGCCACTGAGACCAGCAGGGGTTTAGGCTGAGTGAGACTAATCTACAATAGACAGCACAAGAGGAAAAATGGGAACTGACTGTAGCTCCAAGACCAGCTGCAGCAGTGAGGGCTATAGTTTGTCCCTTTAGTTTTTCTCTCGTTAATTTTTCTCTCCTTACCCTATCTCTCTAGGAGGGATTAGCTCACTGAAGTTCTGGAAAAGCCTCTTTCTCTTACACAAAGACGTGGGCCTGTGGGGTGCAAGGACTACAGAGGATGCTCTAAGAGCTGGCCGCTCAGTGCTCAGATTTCCCCCCTTCAGAAATGATGGGCTCATTGCCTAGCTGCATTGACTGCTACAGAAAACATCTATCAGTTGTTCACTCTCTAGCATGTTCAGCCTTTGCTGAAGAAAACTCCCCCACCCAAGGTCATACTTCCTTCCAAGGACAGTTTGCACCCTAATGACCTAACGATGCAGAAATGTGTTGTTCTCAGTCCCTTTGCCTCAGTTCCCCCAGAATCTAGGCATGTTGAACACTTGTGAAATGAGTTAGTCTAATTAAACAAAGATTAGCTAAATCAATTGTTTCATGATCCACACAAACTTGTAGTTTCTCACTCCTGGTGGACTCTAGAATCACCTGGAAAGCTTCTAAAATATCCTGGTTTTTGGCCCCTACCTTCCCGAGATTCTGTCTTAATAGATACAGTGTGGGGCAGAGCATGGGTATTTTCTAAAGCCTTCCAAAATGATTAATTAATGTGCAGTTAGTGTTGAAACCAATGGCAGAGACACAAAAATAAGTCAGTGGGGAGTGGGTGGAGGAAGTGATCCTGAATATTTATCCTCCTTGTACTCCCATTTTCAGCCAATTTATAGTTACTTGCTTTATCTCACCAAGGGCTCAGGGATCCCAGCAGCTTCAATCCTCTGACCTGTAGGAAGCACTTATGAATACTACCTAGAAGATTGCTTTAGTGTGATCATCACATTACAACATTTTGGCAGGTTTTCCGCTGACTTTCCTGTGTTACTTACCTTGAAAAACCTGTGTCACTTTTGTCTGCCTAAATCCCTGTTCCTCTGCAGTTCTGGACTTCAGAAATAATACATTCACCTCCAACTCTGCTCACTGCCAACCCTGGAATTCTTGATCTGATAACTGGTCCAGTCTCTGCTGGATGCCCCAGCGGAGACTGTGCCTTCCTTTCCCCAACACTCCATGAAGGCAAGAAAAATGGAAAAAAGGTGATGCATTTGCTTCCCGTCCCACTCTCTATATATGGTACACAGGCAACTTTAGGAGGGCTGCCTTTAGAATATTTCCCAGGAGATCTTCAAATTAATCCAATTTTTCTATTTTTTATTTGCTATTAAAGAACAGTGTACACATGTATACACAAAACTAAAATCCTTCAAATAAACTTTCGTCCCAGCAAGAGACTCCATTTGGAATCTCTTCTATTTACCACCAACTTCAATTACCAGATGGTAATCTCTACTCAAACTAGGTCTGAATTTCCTGTGCTACTCTCAGTCTGATGAATACTAAGAGCTACTAATTATTCCTCTGGGAGTTTTATGAAGGCAGAGGAATGTCTGCATCCCCTTTAAATAAACAACCTTTTTCACTGGCAGATTTTTAATGAGACAAACTTTGCCATCTTCTTTTCCTATCTGTGACCTCAACTGCAGAAGTATTTTCACTGTTGTTTATTCAAATCATCTTTCATATTTTATTGCTGTAAGAACACCAAAACCTAAAGTTGATACTAGCTTTTATTTAAATTACATTTTAAAAGCTATACTGTATTCACTGACATAATATATAGTTAGAAGTTACTTTTAAATTGACTTTTGCCAAAATTATAAAATAGAGTTGCTTGCAAAATAATCTTTTTCCTATGTATACTGCTGCTGGGTATGATTTTTCAGCTATTTATGGCTCATATGTCACAAATGTAATAGTTTTTTTTTAATAAAAAATACTTGGTGCCATCTGTCATCTCAGTAATGATTTCAAATACAAAATTTTTAAAATGAAAAAACCAAGGAAAAGAAATGAAGAGATTTTAACAACTGTAAAACCTGGCTAAATTTTGTAAAAGTTAATATTCCAGACCACCAGCATCCTTCTCAGGCTTCTCCAACTATCTATCTCTATAATGGCTTTTAACATATTTTGATAAAACGATTCCAACTCATCTCCAAAGATCTACTTTTGCTCATTGTATCTTCTTTTTTCTTCATTTTCACGATAGAATCTTGTATTACCTACATTGACCCTAACTATAAATCACAGTCCTCCAAAGAGAAATGAAAATACCTTCTTATAACTCCTAAAATCATGTCTTCACTGAGACCTTCCCCTGTTAAAATGTATTCTTGACAATATGTTTGAGGTAATCACAGTTTTTAAGCTCTGGCAATTAAAGAAAGGGTAATCTTTTATTTTGATTTTTTTATCTATTTATTTTTTACTTGTCACTGACTTGAAACTCAGTATCTCTCTTTTAGAATCCAGAGTTTTAAAATACTATGCATGTGGCACAATGCAAAAGTTTCTCTAGGTAATGAATTTCAATTTCATATGCCTATCCATTCTTTAGTTACATAGATAAATGGATTTTACTCATCTACTCTCCTCATTTTTTATTAGAACATTAAAATTCCACAGCAAAACCAATGCATTTCTTGAAAGCTCAAAAAAAGAAAAAACACAATTCCCTATGGTATCATTCAGAGAAACTGATACAATCTCGTGATCATAGCATGTTTTTTTGGTTGTTTTTGTTTGTTTTTAGGAGGTGAATCCTAGACTAGAAGACACTATACAATAATCTGGATTTTCTTGGTAGCATTTTATTACTAAAGAAATAAAAAAGATTCAGGACCTTCCCTTGGAAACCTAGTTCACTGCAAGAATTTTCTTTGTCCTGCTAATCTTAATTTCTTCTATGGCAGTTGTTGGTACTCATTATTTATTTGGGAAAAAAATTTATAAAGGAATACATATTTCCTGACCAAGAAAATTGGCACAAAGAATTTTAAAAGTCTCAATTTAACTGCCCAATGATATTGAAAACATTTAACATACATATATGAAAGACTATACATATATTTATGACATAATTGAGGTTAAAATATAAATCCCTTTTTATAGTCTGCATACATATACTGTCAAAGCTTTTCTACCTCATAAAATATTTTAACCATGCAATTTTAATGGTTTTATCATAATTTAATTTATTTAAACAGTTTATTTAACCCAATTTAATTTGTCTTTATTTATTTAAACCACTCATGTCTTTCTTCAATAAATTATGCTGTAATCTTATTTGATAAATATTTAAATCATACATGATTCTTTCCTTAAAAACATTCCCTGAAGCAAATATATTATCTAAATACTATGAAAAAATCTTCAAGTTAAAAATCCACGACTGTTAAAATTAAATTTATTTAGAATAAAGATAAAATAATTAAAGCATATAATGCATTTTTAAGACAACAGTTTACCTTGTGCGAAAAGAACAGGATGAATTTTAAACCCTCCTCCATTTTTCAATCGTTGAGGCAGTTGTTCAAAATGATAACTATCAATATAGAAGTAAACTTTCAGAGCTTGCCGACTTCCTTCTGCTTGATATGTAAGAGGGACATCTAAAACGACATTTAATGTCTAAAGTAAGAATATGGTATATTTGTTAACCTTTAAAAAGAATCCTGAGAATTACTAGAAACTAACATATTAAAAGTGTTCATGTGTTTCAAGTTCAGGTGGACATACAGTGCTATTCAGTGAAAGAGAATTAAGTGAGCTTCTCATTAGCTAAAGCAATGAATTTATTACTGTATTGTACATAAAATTCTATAATGGAAAACTTCATTGTACTTTGACATACCAGATGTCTCACTTAACTAAATGAGGAGTTTGCTACACATGGTTTTGATTCAAAGTCTCCCAAGGCAACTGCCTCATTCATGTTTTAGTCAAAATGGGTCCTTGGAGTACACTTCTTAAGTAGTGTGCAAGAAACTCAGTACATAGCAACCATTATCAAAATTAGCACAGGTTCTGCAAGTTGCATTTCCCAAACACCAGATCCAAATTATATTAGCCTTTGTTGATGCCCTACAGTCATAAAAAATTATCTGCCCAAATTCTTGTAGCTATTTTTCAAAGTTACTAAATGTAATTACTTAAAAGCAAACAAACAAAAAACAACTAACTTAAAAAGCTAAAATGTTGTAGGAGTATTTTACAATACAATCATAAATCCTCTCCATTTTATGAGAGTTATCTATGACAAATATTTCTACCTTAGGAGAATGCAAAATCTTTCTAAAAAACTGAATAGTCACACTAACAAGTTAAAAATTAAGGTCAAACACAGTAGGCATTTAATACATGTTCTTGACTCAATATATATTATTTCTAACCTGCTTCTTGAAATAAAATTGTATATAGTAGAGTTTAAGTGTCACTTATGATCACATATTTCAGGCTCTTTATTAAATCTATCTAATTAAATCTGCATGTCAATACAGGAGATAATTTATTAATATCTATGAGTCTTTTTTATGCCACATAAACTGCTTATTTTATTTCTGCTACTACTTTTTTTAAAGGCAGACATGAAGGGTTTGGTTTAGGAAAAAGAATAAATAAGTTTCTCAGTCAAAGGATTGGAAATTAATAGCATTTTAATAATTGGGAAAAATCCTTTTTTTCTGGTTTCTAAAAAGAAAAAAGACACATGAACACAAAAAATATAGATTTAAACATATTAAACATTTGTATCCTCTAGTTCCCCCTTTCATTCACTGTCTCATATATATATTTCTATTTGTGTTAAATTCCACACCCTTACTCTTTGGCATCAATATAGTCAATCACTGTGTTAACACATAATGCTGTTGAAAGGAAAATGATACAACAGTTGGAGTCCAAAATTATAGAACTAATATAGAACAAATCAAGATGTTATATTAGGGATTAAAAAACTAAAATTACTGAAAGCTTCCAAGTATATTAGTTTAAAATGAAGTTAAAACTAAGAGCACTATAAAAAAGAATGGAGACAGTTTCCCCCAAAGTATTTGTTGCATCTGTAGAAGTACATAATAACTCTTATTAAAATAGATGAAAAAATACTCAACAAAATGTTAGCAAATCAAATCTAACAATGTATAAAATGAATTGTATATCACAACCAAGTAGGATTTATCCCAGGTATGCAAGGTTGGTTTAACATTCAAAAAGTAATTAATGTAATCCAGCATATCAGCAGACTAAAAAAGAAAAATCACATGGCCATATCAATAGACACAGAGAAAGTACTTGACAAAAATCCAAAACTTATTCACAATAAAAACTCTCTGTAAACTAGGAATACAGGGAATGTTCTCAACTTGATAAGGAATATCTACAAAACCTATAGCTAACATCGTATTTAATTTCATGGTAGGAACTAGAAGTTTTCCCACTAACATTAGGGACAGGCAAGGAGGTCCCCTCTCACCATTCCTTTTAAATATCACACTGGAAGTTTTAGGCAATGCAATAAAACAAGACAAGAATATAAAAAGTATAAAGATTGGGAAGAAAAAAAATTCAACAAAAAAACTCCTGGGACCACTGGGCAATTATAGTCAGGTTGTAGGATAGAGGTTAATATACAAAAGTCTATTGCTTTCCTATATACCTGCAATGAACAATTAAAATTTGAAATTAAAAACATAAAACTGCTTACATTAGCACCCCCCAAAATAAAATACTTAGGTATAACTCTAATATAATATGTATAAGATCCATTTGAGGAAAACTACAAAACTGAAGAAATTTTTTAAAAATAACTAAATAAATGGAGAGATATTCCATGTTCATGGATAGAAAGACTCAATATTGTCAAGATGTCATTTTTTTCCCAGCTTGTTCTATAGCATCAGTGAAACACTAATCAAAATCGCAACAGGATATTTCATGGACATTAAAAAAGTTATTCTCAAGTTTATATGGAGAGGCAAAAGACTCAGAACAGCCAACACAATATTGCAGAAGAAAAACAGAGTTGGAAGACTGACACTACCTGATTTCAAGACTTACTAAAAAGCTTCCATAATCAAGACAGTATGGTATTGGCCAAAAAATAGACAAATAGATCAATGGAAGAGAATAGAGAGCTCAGAAGTAGTCCAGCATAAATATAGTCAATTGATCTTTGACAAATGAAGCAAAGATAGTCTTTTCAACAAATGTTTCTGGAACAAAAACATAAATCTAGACATTGACTTGACACTCTTTATAAAATTAACTCAAAATGAATCATAGACCTAAATGTAAAATGCAAAAATATCCAACATCTGGAAGATAACATAGGAGAAGACCTAGATGACCTTGGATATGGTGATGACTTTTAAAAAATAACTCCAAAGGCACAATCCATGAAATAAGTACCTAATAAGCTAGACTTCATCAAATTTAAAACTTCTACTCGGTGCATGACAATATCAAGAGAATGAGAAAACCAGCCACAGAAAATATTTGCAAAAGATACATCTGATAAAGGACAGTTATCCAAAATACACAAATAACTCTTACAACTCAACAATAAGAAAATGAACAAGCCAATTTAAAAAGGGGACAAAGACCTCAATGGACACCTCAGCAAAGAAGATATACAGATGGCAAACAGTATATGAAAAGACACTCTATATTATTTGTCATCAGGGAAATGCAAATTAAAACAATACTGAAATATGACTATATACCTATTAGAATGACCAAAATCTAGAACACTGACAGCTCAAAATGCTGACAAGTAACAGGAATATTCATTCATTTCTGGGGAGAAAAATGCAGATTTTCCACGAAATAAATTTTGTTGTAATCAGTCTAATCATTTTGCAGTTTACTCCTCCCTCACTAATTACATAAGACAACTTGGGAAGTAACTTATTCTTTCCTTATCACTGAAATGATCAAATTGCCCAGTTGTTCCTTTTTGTTTCTCACTATTCTCAATGCTCCACTTTGGAATATAGTTTGGCAGTTTCTTACCAAACTCTTACCATATGATCCAGGAATCTTGTTCCTTAGTATCTCCCCAAAGGAGCTGAAAACATATGCCCACCCAAAAATCCGCACACAGATGTTTATAGCTACTTTATTCACATGTACCAAAACTTGGGAGCAACCAAGGTGTCCTTTAATAGGTGGATGGAGAAACTGGGGTACATCCAAACAATGAAATATTATTCAATATTAAAAAAAAATAAGCTATCAAGCTACAATAAGACATGGAGGAAACCTAATGCATATTACTAAGTGACAGAAGCCAATATGAAAAGGCTACATACTGTGATTCCAACTATATGACATTCTGACAATGGCAAAACTATGGAGACAGTAAAAAAAAAAAAATCAGTGGTTGCCAATGACTGGGTACGGATAGGGGAAAGAAAGAATGAATAAGCAAAAAACACAGAATTTTTAGAGCAGTGAAAATATACTGTATGATACTATAATGGTAGATACATGACATACATATGACCTGAACCACAGAATATACAGCTCCAAGAGTGAATCCTAAGGTAAACTATGTACTTTGGATGATTATGATATGCCAACGTAGGTTCATCAATTATAACAAATGTACCTCTTGGGTGGGGGATATTGTTAGTAGGCAAAGCCTGCACGTGTGGGGACAGGGGCATATGAAAAATCTGTGTACCCTTCTCTCTATTTTGTTGTAAACCTAAAACTACTCTAAAAATATAAAGTCTTGTTTTAAAGAAAAGTACTCAATACTAATGTGGAGTTGAAAATTGCTTTTTATTTGCGGAAATTTATTTGCTATGAAAAACAAATGTGATAATCAGGACTATGTAATGATGAAAAGCTTTAAAACCATTGTTGCGTGAGGAAAAGGTCTCTGGTAGCACCCTGTAAAGAGATTCATTCTGGACAGGAGTTTCAACAGTGCCATCTCATTCTTGGAAATGTGGCCTCCAAACATTGAATGGGCTGGTGAGCTTGAAAATAAGTCTTTGACATGTAAGTTGTTAGTTCACTCTGCCTGGATTGCTTTCCCTGATCCACGGCAGGACTGGGTCTTTCTAGTCTTTCAGATGTCTGTTTAAAAGCTACCTATGCAGAGAGCTCTCCTCTGGTCACCTGCTGAAGGGTCACCTCAGCTTTTTTCTTTATGAATCTACTATTTCCTTCATAGAACTTATCACAGTGCTATCTTTGTAGTTGATTTCCTATTCATTGTTTCCTCATTTAAGATGTCAGCTCCATGAAGACAGGGAGACCATGTCTATCTCTTGCATGATGGCTTCCACAGCTTCAGACACAATGCTTGATCCATACAGGAATAGTGAGGGCACAAACACATTAATTCTAATAATCAATGACTATAAAATTACTCATATCACCATTGAAAAGGAGAAGATTTGCTGCCATTATACCATTCTTCAAAAAATGCAGGCTTTCCACAAAATAAATTTAATTATAGACCATGTAATCTTTTCATTTTATTCCTCCCTCAGTTATTATATAATAAGACATGGGATGTATCTTGTACTCCCTTATCACTAAAGTGGGTCAAATTGCCCATCTATTTATTTATATATCTCACTAGTCTCTAAGCCTGATGCCAAAAGCTCTTTTTTTATTTGCTTACCATTATATTTCTGAACTTAGTTCAGCACTTAGTGTGTAATACATATCTAATAATTATTTCTTAAGTGAATATGAAATGTTTTTAATTAAAACATTTGAGTTCTACTTGCTTGGTATGCTGTAATTCTTCAGAATCTCACGATTCTTTATGCAAAAGTAAGATTATGGGTGATGATATAAATACAGCTTTTTAAAAAGAATGCTCTGTTATAAAGTAAGGCTGATAGGTTCAAATACTTACTGAATACCACCATAAGCCATATATAATGCTAAGAGTTTTTCAGATACATTGTTTTACTTAAGCCTCTCAACCCTGTGATTTAGTGGAAGCTAATGTTCTCATGTTTGCAGATGAGAATGGAATTAGCATTTATACTCAGGTATCTTGACTTGAAAACCAATGGTCTCTATACCTCCATGCTTTCTCCTCTCTGCACTTGACCCTCCCTCACAGACACGCAGCCAACTAGTCTCCATCCCAGTGGTGTAGATTTAATTAGTCAATCTGTCTTTTCTGTGTCTATGCATATAGAAAGATCAAACCACATGCAATGCATAATAAAACTCCAGTTTTCTTAACACTACTTAAATGAGACATGATGACTCGGATAGCGAATAATTCTCTTCTTTTTTGAGTCAGCTTGCAATGAGAACTCTATTCCTATCATCACTGTTTTTAATTTGCTTGGAATGTCTAGTAGTGTAGCACTGGAACTAGCTCTTTACTAGAGAACTGTTATCAGAAGTCAAGGTTATGCTTCAAAGAAATACATGAAAATGTACTGCCAAATGTATATCACAATTTTATGTGTATCATGGGTATTTCTACATTTACATACTAATATTACTTAACATGGTCTCAATTATCTTTAATACTTAGTATGTGTCCCAATTTGCCAAAGTTAAATCTCTCATGGCGGATACGCAGTAAGTAAATATTTTATCAAACTTATGATATTGGTTCTTCTACTTGTTCAACACACCATTTGCCAATAATGTCATATTAAAACCATGGAAAACAGTACTCCTGTGAGCTTATAGTTCTTCAGGCAAAACTTAGAAAAAAAAATATTGGGTTATTTCACAAAAACTGAGTTATCTCTACCTTCAGCAAAATTATGCCTACATTATTCAAGTAAATGAAAATATATCCTACTCTACACATATCCCCAGAAGACCACACAGTTTGTTCAATAATATTATCTTCATCAAATAATGCTTTTTTTTCTCTCTGCCAGAAAAATCCTCTTTTGAAAATATTCTAAATTTCTAACTTTGTACTTCTCATTCTCCTTCTGGTTCATAAGGGGAAATGAAACTTTAAAAACACTCTCTTCTCTCTACTTTCATAAATTAACATAAACAACATTGACTTTTTTTTTTTAATCATCTCCACAGCTGTCTTCACGGTCAAACTACCATCCTCTCTGACCTGGGTCATTCGGTAGCTTTCTAACTGGTCGCTGGATTTCTGCTCTTGGCCCCCCCCAGAATGGGCTATTCAACATAGCAGTCAGAGGCAGCCTTTTAATATGAACGCCTCATGTCATTCTTCATCTGCTCAGTGGCAAAGCTCTTGCAGTGGCCAGCAAGCCCTGCATGGTCTGGCCTCCTCATTGTTCCCACCTCCTGCTCTGTTCCCCTCACTTGTTCCACTCCTGCTACACAGACCAACTTGCTATCCTGAAAACTAGCTACACATGCCCTGCCTCAGAGTCCGGAGATTCTGAGAAGCTCCTCCCTTGATACCTGCATGACTTGCTCCTTCAGCCCCTTCCGGGCTCTGCTCTCCTTCTAAGTAAGGATTTACTCTCTACACTGTCATTTGCAATCTTTCACCAGATTTTTTATCCTTTGCTCACTTTTCTTTCCCTGCATATCTTTCATATTGCCTTCTAATTTATTATAAAATTAACTTGTTGATCTTGCTTGTTAATTACCTCTTCCTGTTGAAATATAAGCCCTGTGAGAGATATCAGTCTATTTACTTCCCTACTGAATCCAAAACCTAGAATAGTCTTGGCAAGAAGTAGGCATTTTAAAAAATTTTGATGAATAAATGAATGAATGAATGAATATCATACTTAAATCAAATAATGAATTAAGTTAACATTTATTAAGTGCTATTTATTGTGCTAGACATTAAGAAAGTGAAAAATAAAAACTTCTTTCAGCCATGTAGACTTATATCTTCTATAATACTACAAAGGAAAAAACTTATGAAAAAAACAAGTACATAAAAGTAATAACAAGCTGTTAAAGCTTTCTTGGACTAATAGATATATTTTAAAGCTATTTAAGAGAATGTAAACATAATAGATAAATGACAATAACATGCAAAAACTAAAAGATATGGACATTAAACTATAGGTATTGCTGGTACTCTGAATCTATAACTTTTAAAATACTGCCTTTGGCAGGTTTAATAATAGAAAATTGCTAAATAAAGGGGATACTTCAGTTCTTCAGTTTAGAAAATAACTACCTATCAAATACATTGAAATCAAAGCTATACCATGTGATTGTTTGATGCCAAGGAAATCCTATAAACATGTAATTACTTACTTGCAACCAGTGGTTCCTCTTCTGATGGTTTAAAGTAAAAAGAAACCTTTTCCAAATCAAATAGCGCAACCAGTGTATCTTCTAACATGGCTTGTTCATCTGTCTACAAAGAGGAAAATAATATATAACACAATATGATATACAATGTAATGTAATATAACATGGCCTAATGTAATTCTATATCGAAAACAGTTTCACTAGTGTTTTATTATATACAGGTACAAAACAAAATTATCAACAGTTCTCTAAGAATTTATAGCTCAAAATGTAATCAATAAATCTCTCAACGTTACAAGTTTCTTTTATGGATTTATATATTTTCTTTTCCCGATTGTTTACATGATTATACATACATTTTTTTCAGCCTATTTTGCAGCAAGATCCTAATCATATTGATTTCATTTATTATTTACAAATAAATACATAAAAAGCATGCTATTTGCCTCTACGTTTCTTTCTTTCTTTCTTTCTTTCTTTCTTTTTTTTTGAGTTGGAATCTCGGTCCGTTGCCCAGGTTGGAGTACAGTGGCATGCTCACGGCCACACCAGCATCACACCTGCTGGGCTCTGGCGATTCTTCCGCCTCAGTCTTCCAAGTAACTGGAACTGCAAGCATGTGCTACCATGCCTGGCTAATTTATTGATTTATTGTAGAGACGAGGTCTCACCATGTTGCCCAGGCTAGTCTTGAACCTGAGGGTTCAGGCAATTCTCCCACCTCGGTCTCCCAAAGTGCTGGGATTACAGGCTTGAACCACCACGCCCAGCCTGCCTCTAAACTTCTAAAATCCTATAAGATATAACAACTGAAAGCAAAAATATTTTATTTAAAAGCCACACTATATAATGGCCGTCTTATTTTATGGTAAGATAATTTATTACTCAATTTGATGTTTATTAGAAATGCGATTAAAATCAATTTCCATGTGTAATTATTTGTCTTCCAAAGAGCTCCATGGCAAGAATCATTTCACCTCATTTGTCTTTATGAGGCCTTAGTCTAGAGTTTTGTGAATATCAGATCCAATTTGTTTTAATCATTTATCTCATTCTTACTGCATATCATTTTATAGCTAAGACAAGTAAGGCCCAGATGTTAACAAGTTCGGTGCATATCCTAATGATACAGTCTTTCTGATACTAGATTCTGGCCTTTCTAGTTTTGTCATGAAAATATAGTTAATCCTGTTATATATAGCTTATCTTTTATAAAGGCAATTTGTTTCCTAAAGAATGACAATGATCTTTTCAAGCAATAATTTTAACATTCTAGATACAGAATTTCAAAAAGTTGTTATAAGCTTGTGGCCATATTTTGGGTGTGGGATTAGTGGAATTTTTAGTGGGATTTTGGGGTGGCATTAGGAAAGAGTGAAGGAAGTGGTAATGAATTTCCACTGTTGTGAAAAGGAATCAGTCAGGTAGTAACAGACTCCAAAGAAGCATAGCATGGAAACAAAGATGCTGAGAGAATCATCACCTTTGCACCTTGGTTTGATACTATTACATAGTACACAGTAAGTGCTGCATAAAAGTTTATTAAACTGTTATTATTGTTGCTGTTGTTGTTGTTGTTGTTATTATTATTATTATTATTTTAGATGATGTGTCACTATGTTGCTCAGGCTGGTCTCAAACTCCTAGCCTCAAGGGATCCTCCCACCTCAGTCTCTCAAGTAGCTGGGATTACAAGAGAAAGTCACCATGTGTAGCTCAAAATTATTATTTTTAAAAATCCTTTTGAACCAGCATAAATATGTCATGAACCTAGAAGGGAAGAGCAGTAGTGACAAATCAATGATTTTCTTACTGAAGAATATACAAAGGAAGAAATGTCCCAGACAGGCCTCTGGACACTGTGGTACAGGGCCGGTGTTCTAGAAGATGTGGCCAAAGTGATACACAAGTAATCAATGGCTGTGCCTATCACTCAGGGACATGCAGACCACAGGTATTTGCGAATTCTAGAAAGCCATTCACATTCCTAGGCAGATGTTTTGTTCTGTGACAGAGGCAGAAACACTAACAGTTTCTTTTCTTTCTTTCTTTCTTTCCTTAGTAATCTCTGGATATTTTTAAAAAATCAGTTCATTAAATTAACTTAAGGATTTCACAAGACTAGTTAAATAAAAAAGCTTCATTGAGATATAACTCACATACTTATGCATGTACTGTTAAACGCACCCATTTAAAGTGTACAACTCAGAGGTTATTAATATATTCACAGAGCTACGCAGTTATTCACCATCATCTCACTTCAGAATACTTTCATCACCCCAAAAAGAAGCCCAGGACCTATTAATATCCACTCTCCACTTCCCTCCCCACAATACTAAGCCACAGGCAACCACTAGTCTACTTTCTGTCTCTGAAGTTTACCTAGTTAGCACATTTCACTGCAATGGAATCAAACAGTATGGGTTTTTGTGTGTGTGTGCCTAGCTTATTTCAATTAGCATCATGCTTTCAAGGTTCGTTCATGTCGTAGCATGTATCAGTACTTACATTCCTTTCTGTTGCTGAGTAATATACCATTATATGGATAGACCACATTTCGTTTATCCATTTATCTGCTGATAAACATTTGAGATGTTTTTACTTTTTAGCTATTACAAATAATCCTACTAGGAACATTTGTGTAGAAGTTTTTGTGCAAATATAAGCTTTCATTACTCTCGGATATTACCTAGAAGTAGAATTTCTAGGTAATATGGAAACTCTATGTTTCATATTTTGATGATCTGCCAAACTGTTTTTATGGAAACTCTATGCTTCATATTTTGATGATCTGCCAAACCGTTTTCTAAAACGGCTGCACTATATTCCCAAGAGCAATTTATGAGCGTTACAATTTCTCCACTTCCTTCCCAATACTTGTAATTATCTGTCTTTTGAATTACAGCTATCCACACCACATGTGATGTGGTATTTTACTGTGGTTTTGATTTGCATTTCCCTAGCGGATAATGTTCATATTTTCATGTGCTTTTTGGCCATTTGTATATCTTCTTTGGAGAAACAGACTATTCAAATTCTTTGCCCACTTTTTAATTGTTTGTCTTTTTATTGTTTAAATTTAAGGGTGCTCTTTATTCTAGATTTAAGTCACTTACCAAATATGTGATTTGTAATTATTTTCTCCTATTGTTTCAGATTTCGAATGAAATAAAATTACCAACACTTGACTAGGCAATGGCAGTTTAAAAGTAAGAATAGAATAGAAATGAAGCCTTATTCATTTACTCACGCATTTAACAATTTTTTTTTTTTTTTTTGAGTTGGAGTCTCACTCTGTCGCCCAGACTGGAGTGCAGTGACCACTCCCAGCCACTGCAGCCTCGACCCACTGGGATCAGGCGATCCTTCCGCCTCAGCCTTCCGAGTAGCCAGAATTACAGGCATGCGCTACCATGCCCAGTTGATTTTTTGATTTATTGTAGAGATGAGGTCTCGCCAAGTTGCCCAGGCGGGTCTCGAACCCACAGGCTCAGGCAATCCA
>CAUYQG010047943.1:0-17122 GCA_963574415.1 Tarsius wallacei
CTTTGGGAGGCTGAGGTGAGTGGATTGCCTGAGCCCGCGGGTTCGAGACCCGCCTGGGCAAGCAAGACCTCACCTCTACAATAAATCAAAAAATTAGCCGGGCACGGTAGTGCGTGCCTGTAGTTCCAGCTACTTGGAAGGCTGAGGCAGAAGGATCGCTGGAGCCCAGCAGGTCGAGGCTGCGGTGGCCAGGAGCGGCCACTGCACTCCAGTCTGGGCGACAGAGTGAGACTCCAACTCAAAAAAAAAAAAAGAACTCACAAAGGATGTCAAACAAAGGGATCAGTTAAATGCATCTTATTCTTATTCCTGGCCCACAAAGTGCAAATTCCTCAATTAATAAGCAATTGGGAAGGCACCCATATCAAGTAAGCAAATAAGTTAAGATAAAGACTTTACAGCACAAACTGTTTCAATGTTTTTAAAGTACCAAGATTTAGTCTTTATTTATAACTTGTGGGGAAATTACAAGGGATTACTTAGAATTTTTTAAAAGACACTACTGCTTTTAAAAATACTTTCTCACATAAGTCTAGCCATAGGAAAGCATGTTCATAATCTGATATTTGAAAATTCAGTATTTGATTTGATTAATTATTTTGAGAGTTATCAGCATTTCATTAAACATTTCTTTCAAGCCAGTTTGGGGACTAGAAGAGCTTTCAAAATTCTTATATGTGATGTTTTTGTTGCATCTTTGATCAATTTTTTTCCCCCTTTGGTACTATATTTTCCAGTTTCATAGAGTCAATGAAAAAAACTGAATGATTCAGTTTACAGAAATTTCTTATCTAACAAATTGATCAAAACAAGCAGACAGATCTGGCTACAAATCCTGTCTTCTGACAAGCAGTGTGACCTTGAGAAAATGATTTAAAACTCTGTGGCTTAAGTTTTTTGTAAAGATTAATGTACATACAGTTCTTAATATGGACTTGGAACATGGCAATAGCTCAAAAACATTAGCGTCCCTTACATCTCTGTCAACTTCTTCTATTTGTTCAGTTATAATTTTATTTCTAATCTAGTCCTTCAAAGTATTAGTCATCTTGCCATTTAAACAATCTCATCATTGCTAAAAGCATAAAATGTCAGTTAAATTAATAAATCTTTTGAAACTCCCGTTAAAATTCTGCTTACAAAATCAAACTATTGCTTTTGTTTTTCTGTCTTTTCTTGAAAAAGTATTAGCCGGGCTCGGTGGCTCAGCCTGTAATCCCACGCCTTGGGAGGCTGAGGTGAGTGGATTGCCTGAGCCCGCATGTTCGAGACCCACCTGGGCAACTTGGCGAGACATCATCTCTACAATAAATCAAAAATTAGCTGGGCAGTGCGCGCTTGTAGTTCCAGCTACTTGGAAGGCGGAAGGATCGCCGGAGCCCAGCAGGTCGAGGCTGCGGTGGCTGGGAGCGGCCACTGCACTCAGTCTGGGCAACGGAGTGAGACTCCAACTCAAAAAAAACAAAAAAACAACAAAAAAAGAAAAAGTATTTATTATTTCTTCATGAAAACTATTAGCTTGTAATTTCCACTCCTTGTAACATTCAGGTGTGTGATACATCTATGATTTGTCAACTAGCACACCGTTATTTTCATTTGTGACATAAGCATCCCCCAATCACATGTGCGCCCCTTGCTGCCCTGTGGTTCCAGGATACTTATTGTTGTTTCTAATAAGAACTTTGATTTTCCTGTTTTTCCCCATAGCATTTTTTTTTCTCTCATAGAGCTTTTAAAAAATTTTTAATCCCTTCAATTTTCTTAATTCAACTGAAAACTTAGGCAACCTTGGTATTGTTTCTGGCTAATAAAAAAATGTAGGAGTGAGCAAATAATACCAACTCTCAATTTTTCTCTACTAATGAAAACAAAATGTACCACACTCAGGTAAGCTGTTAGTTTGGTGGACCCCAGTGAACCATGGCTTCTGGAGTTCATACCCTGTGTAGTCCCCTTCCATGTTAGTTCTGGGCTTGGTCATGGAGCCATATTTGACCAATAGGAGGTTTGCAAATATGAGGGGGTTCCCATAAAAACCAGAATATCTTTTTGGAGGGCTGGCTTCCCCTGCTAGGTAAGTGATCTAGGAACCCATCGGCATGAGTGTACCAGCAAGTCTTTGTAGTGAGAGGCTGCATTTGGCTTCAGTGAATTTTTTTTTTTTTGGTGATTCTTTCAGTGTGTTTGCCCATTTCATGACGAGTGATTTAGGAGTATACCTGCCCACACCATGCTGAGTGTTCAGTAGTTTTTGACCAAGCACCAGCATGATCTCTGTGCCCCACAAGAGTCCTATTCACCCAATCTCGCCCCCAAGAGTCCTCATAGGCAAACGTTTTACCCATGTGGAAGAGATGAAACAAAAATGGCAGAAGGACTAAAAGGCATCAAAACTGGTAAGTGCAAAAACTGTTTTGAGCAGTGGGGAAGGCATCTCGATAGGTGTAGTGCTTCAAAAAACGAGTACTTTGAAGGTGACTGAAGTCTAAACATGTAAAAATAAATACACAATTCTTTATAAGTAAATAAATTCTAGGGTTTTTTTGGGTCCCCCCTCATGTAAGGCTAGGGGAAGCTTGATGAGTTATTTCACATCGGGGCTTGTTTTTTGTTTGTTTGTTTGACATATTTGCTCTTGGTACCTAGCTGTCATACTGTGAGAGAGCCTAAGTGTCCACACAGAGGGCCAACAGCCCTTGTTGAAGTCCTCACTGACACCCGGCACAAGTTTGCCAGCCTTGTGAGGAAACCATCTTGGAAGTGGATCTTCCAGTCCCAGCTGAGCTGTCACAGTTGACACTATATGGAGGAACTGTCCTGGCCAAATTGCAGAATTCTGAGCAAATAAACAATTGCTGTTGTTGAAAGCCACTATGATTTGGGATGGTTTGTGCACCACCAGTAGACAAAGGAAGCATGAAGTTAACTCTCATTCCTATCCTTAAGTGCAAAGTCAGGAGAAGCTGGCAGCATTGACTTAAATGTTGTAAATCTCTCCCGCCTGTGGCATAATTAGATGCTGAAAGCGAAGAGGGGCTCTGAGGCTCAGATGAGCATCAGATGGCACTTTTCCAGTGGGGGCGAGAGTTTCCTCCCTCTTGGTTCTCCTCTTCCTCTTCTTCTTCCTCCTCCTCCTCTTCCTTCTCGTTCTCCTTCTTCCTATTTATAGAATCCCTGTAGTCAACATGACAAACGGCAAGCTCTGACAGAGATTGTTTATCCTCCCACCATTTTAATTCTTTACCAGATGACCTAACCTTTGATAGGTTGAAGGGTGACTTGTGCTCTTGTCCATTACACAATGTTTCGTTGTTGAAAAATAATAATGAACCAAAAATGGGACATGTCATTCTAATAGAGCTCCGAAAAAACTGGACCCCTGGTCTTATATGTGTACCTCCTGCCTATATGCCCCAGGGGTGTACTCCATGTTTATGCAGTAGCACTAAAGTATTGAGTCATTTTCTTCTCTGAAGAGAAATGCCAACTTTGAAAAAAACAATAAATGTGGAAGCCAGGGCTTTTAACAGTATCCAATAGAGCAACTTCTACTACTATTGTAATGGACAAGCCCTTTTTATTTCTAAGAAGGGACATACATAAAATGAATTTTTTTCCTACTAGCATCAAGAACTCACAAAGGATGCCAAAGGATCAATTAAATGCATCTTATTCGTATTCAGTACTCATCAAATGTGTGATCTCTCTCTAGACGCTGTACTCTCCTCAGTGTACGAGAGAGAAGGTAGATTTTAGTAGCTGGAGGCAAGTCTGAAGAAGTGAGACAGCTCTTGGCTTCCAGCTAAAGAGAAAATTACATGGGTGATAAGCTCCTGGTTTCTCTTATGTTGAGCAGTTAACCAGAGGAAAAGATTTGGAAATCCTGGGAAAAAAAAAAGGATTTATTGCACCATCCCTTGTTTACTCTAAAGCAGAACAATTGCTGGTCATTTCATCAGACAATTGAGAGTTAAGATGTTTTCCTTTTTATTCTGTAGAAAATTGATAAACTGACCCATGTGCCTATGGATGAACTTGGCTGGCCTGACGATAAAAATCCTAGCATAGAACATTTTTGAAAACTGACCATACAATAATAATCCTTGTGCTCAGTAACGAATGGCCTTTTTCAAAAAGAATATTTGACCAAAAAATTTCCATGGGTAGAGATCATTGTTGCCTTCCAGGGATCCAAGGAAGGAAAAAATGGGTTGCTGTTCCGTGTAGATAAAAACCTCATGCTGAAACTTAATCCTCAATGGGGCAGTATTGAGAGGTGATACCTTTAAGAGGTTATTGCCATATTGTGAGAGAGCCCAAGCAGCCACAGGGATGGGTCCGTGTGGAGGAGGAACAAGGGGACCAGCTAACAGCCCCAGTTGAGCCCTCGTTGGGTCATGAAGGTTCTGCCTTCATGAATGGGTTGATTCAGTCATGGATTAATGGATTTTGTTGTAAAAATAAACACTGAGGTCAGACTGCTTGGGTTCTTGATGATCTTCTGCACTTACTAATCCTATGGTCTTAGTCAACTTGTTTAATATTACTAAGCCTCTATTGTCCAAATGTATGAAATGGGGAAAATAATAGTACCCATTTCATGAGTTGTTGGGAAGAGCAAATATGTATAGTAAATGCTCAATAAATATTAACTACTAATATGAGCTATTAATTCTCTTCTCAGAAACTTAGCATTTTCTTTCATTGATTAAACATGTTCTTAACTCTGGAAAGCAGGAAGGATCATTTCAACTATTCTACTGACAAACATTTTTGGGTGTGTCCTATCTTGATTTTCTCATAAGAAACCTAGCTCTAAAACTTCTACCTTCAGAAAAAAAAACTTTATTTAATCTAAAAAACATTATAAAGCCATATCTCATGAGTCTTTTCACTTGTAGGCATTTAAATGATCTGTGTAGTGAAGATTTTAAAATAATACATATTCCTCACAACTCATGACAGTATATAAGTAAGATTGGTGAGGCAGCTTTGAGTCATCTCTATCCGTGGAAAATATTTAATCAGGTATTCTTTTTGAAAAAGCTCATTTGTTAGGGAACACTAAGATCCCTATTGTATGTCGATCTTCAAAGATGTTCTATGCTAAAATTTTTATTATTAGGCCAGTCAAGTTTATCCATATGCACATGTGTCAGTATAATGACAGAACTTGACTACATTTTGGAAAACACTACATTTTCTTTTTCTTTCCTTTCTTTGAAACTGTGGTAAGAACACTTAACTTGAGCTTTAGCCTTCTAACAAGGCTTTAGGTCTGCAGTACAGTTTTGCTCACTGCAGGCATGATGTGCAGCAGATCTCTAGAACTAACTCATCTTGCATAACTGAAATTTTACACACGTTGGACAGCAATGGCCCCTTTTTTCTCCCTTGAATCTCTGACAGCCACCAGTGTAATATTGGCCTTAATGAGTTTGGCTGTTGCCTATAATGGAATGCCTGAAGCTGGATAGTTTATAAAGAAAAGGAATTTATTTCTTACAGTTATGGAGGCTGAGAAGTCCAAGGTCATGGGGCCGCATTTGGTGAGGACCTATTGCTGGAGGGGACTTTGCCGAATCCCAAGTTCATGCAGGGCATCACATGATGAGAGGCCTAAGTGTGCCAGCTGAGGTCTCTCTTCTTTTTTCTTAAAAAACCACAGTCCGCCGGGTGCAGTGGCTCAAGGCTGTAATCCCAGCACACTGGAAGGCCGAAGCGAGAGGATTGTCTGAGCTCATGGGTTTGAAACTAGCCTGGGCAACTTGGCGAGACCTCATCTCTACAATAAATCAAAAAATTAGCCAGGTGTGGTGGCGCATGCCTGTACTTCCAGCTACTTGGAAGGCTGAGGAGGAAGGATCACCTGAACCCAGATGGTTGAGGCTATGGTGGCCGTGAACATGCCACTGCACTCCAACCTGGGCGACAGAGTGAGACTCCAACTAAAAAAAAAAAGCCATAGTCCCACTCATATGATAACCCATTAATCTATTAATCCATGAATGGATCAATGAATTTATGAAGACAGAGCTTTCATGACCCAATAACCCCTTGAAGGTCTCGCCTCTCAAGGCTGCTGCTTTGGGGGTTAAGTTTCAGCATGCGTTTTGGAGAGAAAAATATTCAAACCATAGCAGCTATCTTAGATGCTTTCTATGAGTGAGATCATACAATATTTGTGACTGATTTATTTCACTTAGCATAATGTCCCCAGGTTCACTCATGTTGTTGCACATTGCAGGATTTTCTTCTTTTTTTAAGGTTGAGCAGTATTCCATTGTATGTGTATGCCACATTTTCTTTATTCAGTCATCCATCAGTGGACTCTTGGGTTCTTGTCTACATTTTGGCTATTGTGAATAATGCTGCAATGAACATGGGAGTGCAAATATTTCTTTGAGATCCTGCTTTCAGTTCTTTTGGGTATATGTCTGAAGTGGGATCACTGGATCATACAGTGGTTCTCTTTTCAATTTTTTGAGGAACGTTGATATTGCTTTTCATAGTGACTGCACCATTTTATACTCTTAAGACACACAAGGTTTCCAATTTCTCCACATTCTTGCCAACACGTTATCCTTTTTTTTTTTCTAATGGACATCTCATTAGATGAGAGAGTCCATTAGAGTCTAATGGACTCTCATGTGAAGTGGTATCTCATTGTGGTTTTGATTTGCATTTCCTTGATGATTAGTGATTAGTGATGATTATAGACTTAGAGTCTATAATACTGAGTGATCTATCACAGAAACAAAGAACTGAGTATCACATGTTCTCACTCATAAGTGGACCTTGAACAATTACTGAATAGTATAAGAAAAGGATTGTCAGTAGTGGGAAATTTCTGGGGTGGGGGGGGTGCGGGATTGGCAGTAGTAGGATTATGCCAGGTGAGGGGGGGCACACCTCATCAACAAGGGTACCTGCATAATGAACATTTGTATACCTAAACCTGAATTGTACCCCACATCTTTAAAATTAAAAAATTTTTTTAAAGGTTACACAATTGTTTTTTCAAGATGGAAGATTAGAAGCTTTCACCATGCTCAGCAACCTGGAAATAGCAAAATAGTGCATAAAGATAAATTCAGTGAGTTTCAAGATTATATGGATGACTTTCATTGTCATTTGTTCTATGACCACAAAAAGAAACCCCAGCAGCCCCAAGTATATCAGAAGGAAAATGATGCAAGTCGTAGTGTGGGGTGGGAGAGGGGAGGAGAGAATAAGGAGGAGGACCAGGGGAAGAAGGAGGAAGGGAGGAGGAGGAGGAAGAGAGAAATGGAGGGAGGAAATTTGAAAAAGGAAGGAAATCTTCTGCATAGTAAAGGAAACAATAGAGTGAAAAGGTAACATATAGAATGAGGCAACATATACACGATAGAATATTATGCAGCCATAAAGGACAAAATTATTCGCAGCAACTCGAATGAACTTAGAGTCTGTAATACTGTGTAATCTTTAAGCTTTACCTTGTGTAATGGTAACTTGACCCCTTTCACTCTTCATCCAAACCATGTTGTAAAGACTGGGGTGGAACTTTCTGAGTGTCCTTGTCCTTTGGTAATTGAGGTTATGACACATCATTGGGCTGGTTTACCTGGTTAACTTAACCATAAAACTATTTGGAAGGTCTTATACCCATTAGGATGGCTATCTTAAAAACAGAAAATAGCAAGTGTTGCAGAGATGTGAGAAAATGGGAACACTGAGCTGGTGGCACACTCGGTGGCTCAACCTGTAATCCCATGCTTTGGGAGGCTGAGGTGAGTGGATTGCCTGAGCCCGTGGCTTCGAGACCTGCCTGGGCAACTTGGCGAGACTTCATCTCTACAATAAATCAAAAATTAGCCGGGTGTGGTAGCGCATGCCTGTAATTCCGGCTACTCGGAAGGCTGAGGCGGAAGGATCGCCGGAGTCCAGTGGGTTGAGGTTGCGGTGACCGGGAGCGGCCACTGCACTCCAGTCTGGGCGACAGAGTGAGACTCCAACTCAAAAAAAAAAAAGGGAACACTTGTGCACTGTTTGTTGGTGGGATTGTAAAGTGGTGCAGCTGCTATGGAAAACAGTATGGCGAGTCCTCAAAAAGTTAAAAATAGAACTACCATATGGTCCACCAATTCTACTTCTGGATATTTACCCAAGAAGCAGGATCTGAAGAGATATCTGTACACCCATATTCATAGCAGCATCTTTTCTAATAGTCAAAATGTGGACTCAACTCAAGTGTCCATTGGTGAATGAATGCATGAACAATATGTGGTATATATGTACAATAAAATATTATTCAACCTTAAAAGGAAGATCATTCTGGCATGTGCTACAATACGGATGAAGCTTAAAGACATTACACTCAGGGAAAAAAAACCAATCGCAAAAGAACACATGTTGTATGACTCTACTTATATGGGGCATCTAGAGTAGTCAAATTTATAAAAACAGATTATAGAATGGTAGTTTCCAGGGGCTGGGGAGTAGGGAGAATGGGGAGTTATTGTGTAATAGGTACAGAGTTTCAAATCGGGAAGATGAAAAGATTCTAGAGTTGGATGATGGTGATGGCCATACAACAATATAAATGTATTTAATACCACCAAACTGTACACTTAAAAATGGTTAAGATGATAAATTTTATGTTGTTTGTATCTTACCCCAATTAAAAATTTTAAAGATAAATTTTTTTAAGAGTCATTCAGAAGGCTTGTTTTAGTCTCACTGGTTGGAAAAATCCTTGTTATAACCCTAGCACCCAAGTTTTGTAGTACTCTTTTAAACTTTTTTGTACATTCTTAAGAGGTACATAAGATATGGCAGAAAAGACTAGACTCACTTGGTTTCAGTCAGATGAGGAAGTGGAGGGACACAGGTATGTACTTCTACATACATAAACTGGTCCTAAGTATAGCTGTGTTGTATCTCATTTCTTTCTTGGAGACATTAAGAATGAACTCAGAAAGACAAATAACATCAAATGTTTCTCCCCCAACAGACTGATGTCAAACACCCTAGATTTATCTCAGAGAGCTGAATGTGAAGCATGCCTTAGAAGTGCACACACACATACACACACACACACATACACACACACGCACACACGAGACACATGGACTCTGTAGTTAGAAAACTGTGTTCCCATTTTATGAATGTAAACTGGTTCAACCTCTATGGACAACAGTGTGGCGATTTCTAAAAGAACTAAAAATTGACCTTCCATATGACTCAGCAATCTCCCTGTTGGGAATATACCTGGAGGAACACAAGTCATTCTATCAAAAAGATACCCACACACACATGTTTATTGCAGAACTATTCACAATAGCAAAAACGTGGAACCAACCATGGTGCCCATCAAAAATGAACCAGATTTTTAAAATGTGGTACATATACATGATGGAATATTACGCAGCCATAAAGAAGGACAAACATATGGACTTCACAGCAACTTGGATGGATTTAGAGTCTATCATACTCCGTGATCTATCACAGAAACAAAGAACTGAGTACCACATGTTCTCATTCATAAGCGGACCCTGAACATTTACCATGATACTACAAGAAAGGGATTGGTAGTAGTGGGATACTGCCAGGGGAGGAAGAGGAGCACATAACATCAGTGAGGATACCTGATCTCAAACCAGTCAAAATGGGGACCACACTTCATCTGTAACCATGACCACTTGTATACTTAATCCTGAATTGTACTCCACATCTTTTAAATAAATAAATAAATGAAAAAGGAAATTGTGTTTCCATTTTATAACAACTCTTCATCAGTTTCTTCCAAGTCCAATACCCAGTCAGTGGGGATTTGTCTGTTGGTCCTTAATCATGATGTTTTCTCATCCTAATACTTCTAGGAACAGGCCAAGCACAGGTGCCAAGTAATAGCAGAATCAGAACTTAAATACTTGTTTTGACCAGAGATGCCTAAAGGGCACAGATCCTTCTGTTTCTTCATAGGTCTGCTCAGAAGGCTGTGCCCCAGCAGTCAGTGAGCGATCTGGGTCATTCTGGCTTCCCAGACTTGAAAGGTATCCTGTTACTAGCAATGAACCTGAGTCCTAGAGTCTGGAAAAGCACAATATGCCTTCAGTGAACAGGTGAGAAATGACCCATTGATGACTCTGGGAGGTGAAGAAGTTTAATTATTTCTATAACTATTTGACAGCAATATACCATGGCTCATTTGATGTGAAGTGCATGGTAAAATGATGGGCTCTTTTTATTATCTAATAGTTTATGAATCTCCTCCCAGGAAAGAACTATGTCTCATTCCTTCCTGTGTCCAGTCCAGCACTCAGTACAGTGTCTTAGCAACAAGTAGGAGCAGAGCCGACTGCTTAAATGAAATGCATGCCCTATACAAAGTCTCACCACTAATCATTTTTGTCATGCAGACTCTAAGTTCTGATGTTGGCAGAGAATGCATTTCTAGGATAAAGCCCTGGGTATCCCTCAGAGTAACAAGGTCCAACCCATTAATGCCCTTCCACTCTCCTAGGGTCCAGTGGAATGTTCCCCTGTGATGTGGAAATCTAGGCTTCTTAGATATGGGAAAATTTGGAGGGGAGGCTCTAAGGAGGAGTGTTGGAGAAAGAGATCATGACTAAAGGTGGTCCTGAAAACATTCCTCTTATCAATCATGGCACCTACTACAGGAATGGTTATTTGGTAGAAGAAAAAGAAAGAGTGAAGAAACTTGTTTTCACATCTGTATAACTCTGAATTTGATCATAATTGACGTCCGTGAAAAGAAAAGCAGAGAATCTCTTCCTCTCAGGACCACCTTGAGAAAAAATGATGTGGTCTTTAGCTCCCTCTTTCCCTTCTTTCTTTTGTAAATAGCCTTCTCCTTGTGTGGCACAATGGGTTCTCAGCACAAGACTCTGGGCTCTGCAGATTGCCATGGTTTCTACCAGCTTCACACTCTGTCTTCCACCTAGTTTGCCTTTCTCAGTGCCTCTTCTCCAAGCCCCCTCATAACTACAGTTTAAGGTACACTCACTCTGTCCCAGGCACTGTGCACATTTCACAAATTTCATTTAATCCTAGCAGCTCTATGAGGTCAATTCTATTATAGTCCTCGCATCATGAGCCTGCTGAGGTCAGAAAGCTCACCTGGGGCTCCATAACTAGAGCTGATTCTACAGCCCATGCTTTTAAACCCTGTGGCTCAGCCTCCTGGAGAAAGACTTGATTTGTTATGGTCTCTGTACCACGGGGCAATGAGTTACATGGATTGTCTTTTTCTACTATCAGTCATTTGTGTTCACGTATAAATAGCCTGTGGATTAGTTTGTTAGGGCTGCCATGAAAAAGTGCCACAGACTGGGTGGCTTAAATAACAGAAATTCATTTTCTCAGAATTCTGCAGGCTAGCAGTCTGCAATCAATGTGTCCCCAGGGTTGGTTTCTCCCGAGACCTCTCTCCTTGTCTTGTAGAGGGCTGTCTTCTTTCACTGTTTTTACATGGTCTTTCCTATGTACATGCCTCTGTCCTAATTTCCTTCTCTTATAAAGGACAGAAATCATATTGGATTAGGGTCCACCCTAATGACCTCATCTCAACGGAATTACCTCTTTAGTGATCCTGTCTCCAAATACTGCCACATTCTAAGGCACTAGGGCTTAGAATTTCAACATATGAATTTTGAGGAGACACAGTTTGGCCCATAAAAGTCTGATATGTTGCTTCTTCCAAGAGTATTTTTATTGTGAAAGAAGTTTCTTAGATACAAAAATGCTTAAGCCCAAAGACATAACCTATGGAAGGTATTTCAAGCACTGAATCAATGTAGTGCATACTCTGTTTAAGGGGAGATGGGGATGATACAGGTTGTAATTTTACTTCCTAAGATATTAGCCAATCCTGACTCTCAGTTCATATGTATAAATTCTCAGGTCATTTTAAGAGACTTGGATTATAGGAAAAAAATTCAAACTGATAGTGCTTGCTCATTGAAGTCTCAATTGACACTTCACATTTCAAATAATCATTCCTTCTAGAAGAATCTGTAACTCTCACAATTTAATGTGATTAATAGCAATTTTCAAATTCCAGGGGTGCCTTGGGTGAATTCCCAGGGTCAATGAATGACACGGCCCCAGAGCCAATTACTGTTAGCTTGGGAGTTATTTGCTTGATGTGAGAATAATTCCCTGGCTCCTGACTGAAGAGGGACCGATTCCACTTTCTCAGGAAGGCCCTTAAGTTCTGTTTATAAATCCTCTTTTGTCATAAAACCCAGACACAGAGAGCCTCCAGTTGCACCCTGGCTACTTCCTGTAGTAGAAGTAAAATCAAGACAGAATGGAGGGGTAGCTAATATGACTAGACTTCAAGTGGTGCCCACTTAGGACCCCTAGAATCGGGAGTCAACGAGGAAGCAGCACTGCGGGTTACAAAGGATGGGGCCTCCTGGATTTACCCTTCCTGGGTGATTCGGACTGCACACAGTGGCTCTATTGTTCAAAAAAGAGTGAGATGCCAGACTCCTGTCCCAAGAAAGCATAGAAACCTCTCCCCTTCCCCCTCTTCCTGTGCCTTCCGCCTTCTCCAGCCATCTTGGCATTTGTACTTGTTGTTCAGGTCAAGCAAGTTGGTGAAGATGGCATATTATTGTATGTGACATGTCCAACCTGTGTCAAAAAGGAGTCTGTTTAATGATATAAATGCTGCCTGGTGTTGCTCTTCCCCTCACCCATACCCCCTGCCATCCCCAAAGTCCAGAATAGCTGGGTTAAAGTTATGACCTCTAATTTAAGCCCATCCATACATAGGATGGCAACACATTAAAAACTGAAATTCCCATCTCTGGTATCTCATCCCAACTTTGCTAGTGTAGCGTGACCCACGTGAGTAGGTTGACCTTGCCGAGCATTAATAGTCTTCCCTCTGTACAGTCATCTCTAAGTTCCCTTTTAGCTTTGTCTGTGACTCGAATGAGAAACAAACAAAATGATGCTGCTGGTCACCAGTTGAACGGTTTGTGATGCTGTCTTTGATAGGGTGAGGGACTGCATAACTGACTGATTCTGCCTCAGGCTGGGTGAGGAGGCAGAAATGCCGTGGGCTGCATGCTTGCAGCCTCCCTCCCAGAGAACACTCTGTGGGACAAGTCTGGGCTTTACCTCGAGTGCTCCTGAAAGCAGGTCAGAGCCTGAGAGAGCTGGCTGGGCCGGGGAGGGGAGGCTCCACACATTTGTCTTTGATCCTCAGAACACGCCAGATGGACTTAGGATAACTTGGGATCTGTAAGTGAACATTCTTGTCCGGAGGCCAAAGAGGACAGCGCCAGAACCTTCTGTGCTAGACTGTGCCAGAGGCTGGAAAGGCCGAGGGCCTGCTTTTTTGCCCCAAGAGGAGACAGATGTGGTGCAGGAAGCTACAGTATTTCCCCATTTTGTTTACAGTTCCTAGGCACTTTGGCTAGCAAAGAATTCATCCACTGGCTAGCAAAGAGCTCATCCAATCCTTCCCTCCTTCTTTCCCTTCCTTCCTCTTCTCTTTTTCTCATCCAAAAAAAGCAATTCATTTTCTCTTTTCAAAGCAAAAACACAAATGTTTATTGTTGTTTCTAAATAAGAGGATGAAACCACCATGAAAATGTTTAGTTCCTACTTCATAGAACATCCTTTCTCCAGATTTGTGATCTACCACGCCAAGACCCAATAACCTCTGCTGGGTCATCAACAACCATTTAATATACATCATTCCAAAATCCTGACAAGATGAAGATTTTAATGTTATATATTTTTCCATATACTTAAGAAATATATTTCCTGACCTCAAAATTTCTTGTGCATATTTGTAGAGTCAAAAATGTACTACTAGTTTGTAAATAACATGAAATATTTGTTCATGGAGGTAGAGGGGATTTTCAAATGATTCATAACCATCTGGTTATATAGCAGGAAACGAGGTATTTGGCAAATGTATTTCTTTCTCTTTTTTTTGTGCCAGCGGGTTCTTTTTTTCCCAAAGAAGTTAAACATGTGCTCCATGGCCTGCAACCTGCAGTGGTCTTGTACTATTTATCATTATAATCTGTGGGCTTGGGATGCCTGTGCTACCACGGTGCTGTACAGCCGTTGAACACAGCTGCCTGACGTGAATAACACAGAGCCGCCATCTGTGCTGGGTTCTGTCTCTTTGGCAAACACCATGCAAACATATCCAGAGGTGAAGGCCGTGCTCACACACACAAATCACCAGAGCAACTTTCCAAGTAAAAGGCCCAGTCTCCTGAATATTAAAACTTCAGGTGAGTCAGTAGAGCCTCAAGTCTGGGGAGTCTGCAGGTCAAGTTAGTCAGGTGTGACGAGTCAGACACAAATATAAGAAACATGGCAAGGCACAGGGGCCTCACTAATCAGTTCGCTTGAACAACCTCCTTTTTTATATGCAGATCTGATTTTTCATGTTTCGTTGTGCCGAAGGGGCTCTTATGTATTCCCTGGGGTTAGGGTTAAATGTTAAGGAACATCAAGTAGGAGTGGGGAGGATTTATCCTTGGCTCTGACTGTCCTTAACTTACCTGGTGTGAATTCCCTTTGAGAAGGGCCTGGGGTGAGGGCCTGGGCACCTGGGCAGGGAAGACCTGGCCCTTGAGTTGGTCAGTGAGGAAACAGAGAAGGCTCTCAGTGATAGTATCTTATCTGCAAGAAGAGATGACGGGAACATAGATGGAGGCGGTCTGCTCAGTGAGTGGTCATCACAAAAGACTTGGACAGAGAGGCGATTCTATGGATATAAAGCAGGAAGGAACCTAAGGCAGAAAGAGGGAGTTCAAGTAGAGGATGGGCATGGGCTGCCTGGAGAGATTTCCCCTTCACAGGGCACAGTGACAAGCCCTTTTTTATGAGGTGTCTGTGGCTTATGCCACAGAGGTAGAAGGACTGTTAAGATCACCAAGTTAGCTCAGATGCCTTCCCTCTGATCCCACAATACCGAGCACATACCTAGAGCTTGAAATGAGAGGTGAAGTTTCCAGAAATTTGGACATACTCGCAAAGTATATGTTGAGTGTGAGTAGTGAAGTTGATTTGTGAGGAAGGGAAGCAACTTGTACCAAGTAATCATTTTTTGTGTGTGCTTTTTAATGTTAGAGTCATAAATGTGTTATACTTTGTTCTTGCTTTGTTAATTAAAAAAACCTTCATCTGAAAGACTTCTGGTCCCAGGCATTTCAGTTAAGGGCTACTCAACCTGTATTTAAAAGTGTGAAGTCCTTAAAAGCAAGTTAAGTGAATAAATAAAAATGTGAAGTCCTGGGAGAAAGTTTAGAAACAATAGAGCATAGTATTTTTTTTCTAGGACAAAAAGAGGAAAATGACTTGGAGAGAAAGTTGTGATACGTTTTTACTTGTATATACAGCAAGAATTCTGAGGCTGAAGGTTTTTCCCTCAGCTTTAGAACTGATTAGGTGCATATCTTGAAACTAGTCACTTAAAGCTTTGGTCTATCTTCTTGCTTCTGACAAGGAGATATTGGTACTTACGTTTAAATTACCAGGACCATCCTGAGACTAAACGTGCCTCTTCACCCTAGATGCCCTACCATGAAAACCTAGAGGAAACTGACACTCATTTCGGTACACATATCTCTAAGGTCGAAGTTAGGGTCTCAGACAAGGCAGAGCCAATTTTCTTTAGTTCTATTCTTGGTGGTAGAATGCTCTTAGCAACTTACTCAAGAATGACAGATACACATTAATAAACAAGTTTTCAAAGAATATTCTCTCATCATTTATATAAAAAAGCAGATTGATGTCACAATGTCAATTAAAATGGCAAATATTTATAAGCCAAGCAAATTGTTGTTGTTGTTGTTGTTTTGCATATTTTACTATCTCACTATAGAGTCTTAGATTAGGCAAAGAACACTGAAAACCTCTAACAACCAGTCTTTTGGAACCAAGAAATAAAGATAAACCTAAATCATTACTTTTCTAGATTCAAAAAATTACATCCTGATATCCTAATAATCATCTCTGAAGACAGCAAGGGAAACTAGATGACTGGAAATAAGCTTCTCAACATTCTCGCTGGTCTCCAGGTTTTCCTGACTCAAAACCAGCCTACTCCCTGCTGCCAAAGAGCATGTCCCAGACCTGGGTCTGCTCACTCCTTGGCTCACAAAATGTCAGTGCATCCGCAGTGCTTACAGAATAAAGCGCAGGCTCTCTGGAACATGGTCTCTAAGTCTCTTCTGATCTGCCTCCAGCCTGATTCTCCAGTTCTGTTTCCCACACACTCACTTGTCTCCACCCTGAACAGGCACTCCCTAGACTCAGCAAACTGCTCACTGCTGCTGGGCCAAGCCCTTTCCTATGTGTCTGCCATTGCTCATGTGCTTTCTTCTGCTGATACCCTGGCCCCAGCTCTGCTCTTGAAAACCTTACCCTTTTTAATGCCCTGAGTCAGAATTAACCACTCCCTCTTCTGCTTTTCTTTCTTTTTTTTTTCTTTGTCCACCTTTCTTAAATGGTACACGTGCCAGTTCTTCCTTCTCTTTCGTTGGCTCTGCCTATCTTTATGCATTTCTCACACTAGTTGGCCAGGTTACTGCATTGAGAGACTATTGGTAAATCATTCATTCCTCACAGTTACTTGAAAATATTAAATGCTCAATAAATGTTAAATCTATTACTTTCCTCTGTGGTAGAAATTAGCCACTATCTGAATGTGCTAAATTTTTCAGTAGGTACATGAATGCCTAGTAAAATTTCACTATTCTGGGCTATAATTGAGATACCAGGCTAAGTTAGAAAAATATCAGATCATTAGAACAATTTTCCCAAAATATAATCTCATTTCTTTTTTTTCCCCTCTTTTTTTTTCCTCTTTTAATTTTTATTTTAAAATTGTGGGGTACAATTCAGGGTTAGGTATACAAATATTCACTGTGCAGGTACCCCTGTTGATGAGGTGTGCCCCCCCTTCCTCAGGCAAATATTGACTACTGTCAATCCCACCCCCCACCCCGCCCCGCCCCGCAGTTTCCCACTACTGTCAATCCTTATCTTTTCGTATTACGGTAGTTGTTGAAGGTCCACTTATGAGTGAGAACATGTGATACTCAGTTCTTTGTTTCTGTGAGAGATCACTTAGTAT
>CAUYQG010047944.1:0-34464 GCA_963574415.1 Tarsius wallacei
ACAGTATACCTATGGAACAAATCCTCACATGTGCCCCATGATTCTAAACTTAAAAATGGAGAAAAAAAAACTTTTTACCTAACATCCATATACAACTTTTGTTATTTCACCCTTTATTGTTTCACAATTTATTTCAACAGACATGTGCTGAATTCCTATGGTATGCAAGATTTTGGTGCTAGGCAGTAGGGGATGGAGAATTGGGAAAATATTCCATCTTTGTCCTCATGGAGTGATCCAATGAGAGTGGATCACTATTAAGTTAGCCATGCTGCAAAGCAGCTGAATATATTCTTTAAAAACCAGCCAAATCCCAGATCTTTACAGGCATTCCTTCCTCTTTTCCTAGTCAGGAGAGCTCTTTTCTCTCTTACATCTCCATATAATGTCTGTTTCTAGTACCATGTATCTCAGAGAGAGACGGTATCCTACCACACTAACTGATATAAATTCCTGCATCTTTCATTGAACTGTGAATTGTCCTGGGGTGAGAGATAAAAAGCTCTACTCTAGACTAGACAACATATTAGATGCTTTAGTGCTTTATTTGTTCTTTACAACAATATGGCAAACTATTTTTTTCCTCATTTCAAAGATAAGGAAACTGAGGCTTGAGGCGACTGAATAATATCTCTGAGGGTAGCTAAGGAGTGGCCAAGCCAGGCTGTCTTACCAGGTTGTCTTCTCTGTGCCTAGCCTATAGCAGCCAAATGACAATATCCTAGTTACACTGCCATAGTCCTCAAGTGCCCTAAAATCATCCTAAAGCGAAAGTTGACCTTGATTTTCTCACATGTCAACTGAACAACTTGCTGTCTTCAGCAGCCAGAGGGAAGGAAGAAATGCCATGGCCCATCAGCTGTAGCTTTTGAAAGCAGTCAGGAGAGAACAAAACAAATGCACAAATTGAGCTAAATCGGGCGTACTTAAAAAAAATCATTACTATCATTAGAAACATTGATTTAGCAGAGTAGGAGGCAACAGAGGGCACTGATGAATTGTCTCGGGTATGGAACCAGATAGCATAGGTTCTAATCCTGCTCCCTCACTCACCAGCTGAGTAACTTTTCTTGGGTAAGTTTCTTATCCTCTAAAGTACCTCAGCTTCCTCTTGCGTGAAAAGGGACTCATAGTCGAACCTATCTCAAAGGGTTGCAGTGAGGATTAAATGAAAAATTGTATTTGTATATAAACTATTTCAGGGGCATGGTAAGCTTTCAGTAATACTAGTAACATCATAACGTCATAATTAGCACATGCAGAGCCCAGGTCATGGATCTATGTTAGCATGATAATATGATCACTACACAATACCAGAGTTTGACTGATTATTCTTTTATTTGTTTATTTTTTTGAGTCAGAGTCTTACTCCCCCACCCAGGCTGGAGTGCAGTAGCACACTCACGGCCACCCCAGCGTGGACCTGTTGGGCTCTGGCGATCCTTTCACCTTAGCCTTTCAAGTAGCCGGAAATACAGGCCCACACTACTACACCCGGCTAATATTTTATTTATTGTAGAGATGAGGTCCCGCCAAGTTGCCCTGGCAGGTCTCGAACCCTTGGGCTTGGACAATCTACTCTCCTTGGCCTCCCAAAGTGCTGGGATTACAGGTTGAGCCACCAAGCCCGGCCTTGATTATTCTTAAATTGTACCACAACCACAAGTACAAATCCATTTACTGTCTAATTTCACAAGCATTTATTGAGTACCTACTGTGTACCAGATATCATGATGGATTTTATGAATACAAATTGAATAGGAAAGAGTTCCCTTAAGGACATGAGAGATTTGGGCGCATACAAAAATGTAAACACATACTTAAAGTATGTTTTGATGTAAAATAGGTCATATTAACTTATGTTAGTATATCTGGCAATTTTTCTGAAACTTCACATAAAGGCAAGTGCTGACTGTCCCAGCATTCTTATGAAGAAGACACTACCATTGTCCTTATTTTATAGGTAAGAAAATTGATGTTAAAAAAATTAAGTTTGCAGGAAAGAGGTACAAAGAAAGGATGATATACCTATCATGACTTCAAGAGCAGAAATTTAACTATATGTTAACTATAGGAAAGGCAACCAAAGACAGTTATGAAAGAAATTGGAGAAAAAACATTTAAAGGATTCTTATATATGTTGTTTAAAACAGGTAAACATATTTTTACAACATATTCCCAGAAATGTTCATCCTTTGACATTGTGATATTGTTCAGAATTTTTGTCTGGTTTGATTTATCTGCTTTTTTGTTTGCTGATGAGTTTAAAACATAAGTTAACGAGATAGTTTAAATTGCATGTTTTAATTTTTTTTTAATTTTCCAAATCCAAAGATGAAGGGGACCTGGGTAAATAAAAGAACTTGTGAAAACACACAGGAATTCTAGGGTGACTGTATATTCAACAGGAATAAACAGAGAGACTCGACTGCCAAAACTCCCCTGCAAACTGAGGCTGCCTGAGTGAAATCACAGGATTCAGAACAAAGGAAACATCTGTCACTTGCCATCTCTTAATGTGTGAAATGTATTTGGAGCATCACGCTTAAATCTGGGCACCACATTTTGAGAAGGAACTTAATTAGTGCGTGCCCAGAGAAGGAAAAATCAGGAGCGTGAAACATCTAAAGTGATACCATGGGAGAAGTGGCTCAAGAAACCGGGAACATTGAACTTGAACTGAATACTTATAGGAAGTGTGATCACTGAATTCAGATTTTAAAGACCCGAATGTTGAACAAGAATTGGAATAAGTGCAACTTGACAGCAGAACTAAAGTCAATAGCCAGAAGTCTGATGAAGGCAGATTCCAGGCCAGGGCTAAAACAGCAATTGGGCTATTCTGGTGGAGAAGTGAACTGTCTATTTCTAGAAGGGCCAGAGCCCAGGCTTTTGGTATGAACAGGAGATGAAGGTCATAAAGTTGAAGGTCGCTCCCAATTTAAAGGCCCCACGACCCAGTTTCTTTCGCTGAAATACTTTCCTTCTCTTCCTTGTCATCCATCAGGGTCACTATGAACTGTGTCCATCACCCACTGTCATTAGCTGACTCTTTATAATCAGCCAGTGGATCTCAATATCTTCAACTCTCACTATCCACTATCACCTCCAAAATCTATATTTTTAGCCATAAACTCTCACATTCCTCCAGCACCGATTACTTTTTACTAAAAAAAAGTATTACTCTTTAAATATTCTTAACTTTATATTCTTTGAAGTAATATGTCATCAAGCTCTGCTTCTTTCTTTTTTAAGTCAGGATTTACAAGAACCTCTATTTCATTTTGGAATAATTTTGCTGAATTACTGTAAGAGGAATGCCATATTTTCACAACTTTATCCAGTTCTCATACATACATCTCACTGGCCATCTTCCATTTTTTTGCTGTATATGCCATCAATTTATCATGTTGATCTAAATAAGGTACAGACCTGCATTCTCATAAAGTCAATTCATACATCTGACTTTATAGTTTCTTGTTAGGTTATTTCTATCCGACAAAGTTTGCAAAGAACCAGAAAAGGCCACCTCTAATACCACCTTTATTATTGCATGTGGAAAGGTATCACATCTGTAAGTAATTTTCCTTCCCACATTTCCTTGAAAGAGAACTATCTGGCACAGATATCATAGATTATAATCTCTGATTCGTGCATGTGAGGATATTGCTTCCAATTCGATCTAGTGGCTTTCAAACACAATTAGATTTCCACAGTCTTTCTGGTTACTTTGAGTTGGGTAAAGGAATCTGGCTCTGTTCTTTCACTTGAAATGCTCTTCCCTTCTCACATTCCCTCTTAGCCAAACCCCTTTAGCTACAAAATGCATTGATTGCCTGCTTGCCAAAGGTTCATTTTATTTTTTCTATTCTGTGTTTTAAACAAGGTTTGACAATGACATTTCCATACATTAAGCTGAGTTCTCTGTACCCTTAAATGATTTAATGAATCTTTTCAACTTTCCTTTTGAATGTCTTCTCTTACACCTCTTATCTCCACCTCCTAAAACCTAAAGAAACTTATATTTTACAATTCAATATCCCATTTTCATTTAATGCTGGAACCTTGAAGCTGAACACCTTCTGCTGTAATTTAAAGTATGATTCCTGGTCTTAAGCCATTTGGAACACAAAATTGCACTTGTAATAGTATGGAATTTTTAACTTCCTACAAGTGCACTATTATTACTTTGCTCTCTATTTCCAACATATGCTTTTTTTTTCTTCCTGAATGTGTTTAACATTTGCAGTTGTTTTTTGTGTTGATGCTATTGTTATTGAAGTAACATTTGTCCCTGGCAACCCTCTACACAATTTGCTGTCCTTTAATCTAAAGCTACTGGCAGTTAGCCAATATCAAGCCTCCCTCACACTTATATAAGTATATAATCTTTCAACTATTTGTAGTTTGCTTTCTTTCTTCATTTTCTCCTTCTTAATTTTCATATTTCTATCCCCACCCATCTAAATGAATTCTTACTCAGGGTTTCTCCTCTTATTTAAAGTTTTTGCTTGAAGTCAACACTGACATCTAACACAATTTGTCTGTGCCTTGGGAAAAAAATTCTGACTTTGTTCAACTTTAGCTTTCTGATGTCTAATATGAGACTGATAAAAATGATAGTTACTTTTCAGAGGTATAGAAAGTATCAAATGAGATGATGTGTTTGAAAATAATTTTTAATTTCTGTAAAGTGCAATGTAATGATGATTATTTTTCTGTAACCATTTTACATGGGCCCCCAATGGACTACTTAACCTTTTTGCAATGTCTTTATTGATACAATATGAGTTTTCAAAGAATAAAGACCAGGGTTCTTATTTATCTTTATATTCCTAGCATTTAGTAGATTGCTGGTTACATTTTAGATGCTCATTTATTGAATCAGATAATCAATATTTGCTAAGTGTTTTATCAGTTGCATAAATAAGAACTCAGAAGAAATATCAAATACTTATCAAATTTATAGTGGATTTGCATCACCTCTTACTGGTGGCAACACCACTGGTTTCTTCTTGTGCAAGGGAAAACTAATCAGTATTGTCTATGCTAATATCATCATATGAAAAATTTTATTTCATTTCTATAGTTTTAAAAGCAGAGATGCCACTCCAAGAAAAGAATGTTTATTTTTAATGCAATGCATTTTTCTTATATCAATCATTTCAAGGTAAAACAGAGTGCTACATGAGAGTCTATTTACCTACAGCAGAGGCTGAATTACATAAACCTTGAAGGGTTTAGAAGTCAATATTCCACTGAAGAAACACCCTGAGCAATTTATTGATGTTTGTTATGTGGTCTGTGTTTGAGATCTGCACAAAATTTTAATTCAGCTTACTCCAACCCCTCACATATAAAATCTGTCTCTTTTCTAACTCCAGGTGCTACTTGAATCTACCCACATCTCTTCCTTCACTAGTAATATGGCATGTTGTGATTATGTTTTGAGAGTGTGGTGTTGGTCTAATCACTTAAAATGTATCAGCAACTCCCCCTAGTTGATGAAGTCACAAACTTGCCAACTTGCTAGCTCTTATTAGAAGCATACCTATCTCTAAGCGCTCTTCTTTATAGTACTTTATCTAAAAGTCTCATCTTAAGTTAGATGTCTCTCCTATGTGCCTCTAAAAACTCTATTATTCAATTTTGATTGTTTATTTAATTGTATGTGCCTGCATTGACTGTAATCATTATGTGAACACCTATTACATGTTTTATCCATTGTCACATTTCCACAACCCAGCTTAGTAAAATTTGTTGGATGAATACATGAAGCCAAACAACGACTAACCTATGACCTTATTTGTGATTATTTTTCTGCACAAAGCTGAACTTACTATGAACCAAACACTGTCTTGTGATTGTTTAATTTTTTTTGTTTGTGCTACTTTAGTCTTTAGCGGGTGACGATAATTGTATAGGAAGGCTAAGTTACCTTTCTGTGGGTCAATTTTATAAGAACATTGTATGAAAACCTTTTCCTGTGAGAGATGCACTCACTTTCTCATCCACCCAGTACACTGGGAGAGCTGAGCTCCCCAGAGGCAGCAGAGTAAGTATGCAGCGATTTCTTGCAACTGCTCCCTTCAATTAGAGTGAGTGACTGAGAGAAGAAGTCTCTTTCCAAGAGTCAAAAAGAGGTGACAGCTGGAGAGAGTGTTTTAGTTGACAAGTTATGTAGGGCATCAGGGAAACGTGTACACAGTAGGCTGTGTATATATATATATGTGTGTGTGTGTGTGTGTGTGTGTGTGTGTGTGTGTGTGTGTGTGTTTTAGAGAAGTAGATTCCCCCATAAGGCATGCAAAGAAATAGCTACTGCCCTGCTGACGCTGAGTGATGGGTCTCAAACAGAAATTGTGATTTTGAGCAACCAAAACATGAGCTGAAGATACGGAAATTGCATGCTGCCAGTAGCCATTGGAACTTCAATTGTCCTGTGCTATTATACAAAAGCGTACACAAATACTGGAATAGTTGTTCTTAGGTGTCGGTTCATGAAGGTTTTTCCTGGTAAATTACTCACTCATCTTTATATAGAAAAGAAAACTCTTCAGATTATCTAAAAGTGTGACAGATGAACCATGTTAAGGCCTGTTCTGATCAATATTTAAAGTCAAATGGAAAAGAGATATTGCTCTATTGAGGTGCAAAATAAGTACGTGTAATTGGTTACAGACTTTCTGATGGTTATACTTTGATGGCAGTGGTTCTCAGACATACTGAAACAAAAATATAATTTTTTCTAATTCTAGAGATTGTTGTGTCAATCGAGATCTGACGGGATCCAGACGGGCTTAAAATGGGATCACGTGGGAAGGCTTTATTTATAATGAGGGAGTTGTGGGAAGGAGGTCAGGATACCTTAAGGCATAGTGTGAAAGCCAGAAATAGCAAGATCTCAGCTGTTTCCTCAGCCAACACGTAGAAGACAAGAGGGGGGAGAGAATCAAGAAGGAGAGAAGGTCCCAGATCCAGTCTCTTTTGGGAGAGCAAAGATCTTGTTGAGGACTTAGCGAGGACAAGAAACCATCACATGAAGGGAACCAAAGGATGCTCTTCTCTCCCTCTTCTCTCTGGCAGAAGCAACCACTAGCCTAACCCCAAAGGTCAGGGAATTCGCTGAAAGAAAGTTTACAGTAGATGCTACAGATCCAACTCCTGGGGACTGAAAGCAGAACAAAGAATAATGGAGAGTGGAGCTTGTGGAATAAATGGACGCCTGGCATAGCTTCATTTCAGAGATGATAGCACTGAATTCCTAAGCGATTAACACACTTAGCAACAGAGGTACCCAAGAATGTTAACAGAATCATTTCACGCTATTATTCTGTCTCGCACTCTATTCTTACTATTGACCTACACTGAAAATATTAGATGTATTATGTATATCTAATATCATTCTTTCTAATGTATAATAATACTGAACTGTCATCATTATTCTTTACTGAATATTTAAAAAATAGTTTCAAACAGTTCTTGGTACACCCGTAACAGAATATATTATGTTGATGAGATATCCATGTATATCCATACGCACCAATTATTTTCAATAACCTGAAGCTCTAGTCTTAAATTTTTCCATTAATATATGCATATGGCAGAAAATATTATCATCAAAATTATATGATGAGAATGTCTATGTAATTGGGTTTATCTGAAGATATGAACTTCATTAGTGATTCCAAGGTAATATAAATTCACATGAATTGAGCCCTGGATATGTCCCTTGTTCTCTTTAAGAATCACAGTTTACGTGTTTATAGTTTTACAGCCAATGAAACCAGACCTATTGTTATGTGGCTTGCAGTAAATGGCTCGATTAATTAGCTATTGTCAATGTTTCTAGGTCTTCTTATAAGTTTCAAGAAATGGGATTCAGAGCTTCCTGAATTTTGCTCAATCCCTATAACTAGTTCATTATTTTTTTCTATTACATTAGTAAAATAAAGTATTTTAAAAGGTATTTCTGTAGAAAAAAAATTCTGCCAGTCTGAAACCTCTTGCAAACTAACACATAGAGCTCATGGGAAGCACTGATATCATTATTTTCTGAGCACTGTAGTGTATGTGCTTAAATTGTTAATAAGTGTATCTGCTAACCAAATCTTTCTAGGTAATATAATTCTGTTTTTTTGGACTCTGACAATTTCATTTAATACAGTGATTCATGAAGCTCTAGCTTATATTTACCTCCTCTCCAGATGAGATGTGCATCTGCCGACCAGCTGTTTTCACTAATTGTCGAAAGGGCATCTCAAGGCCAGTGTGTCCATGAGTCGACTTCTCCTCCATCTCTTTAGCTTGATGAGTATAACCGCCATTTAAACATTTGGGTTAATCTGTCCTTTGGATGTTAGCCTTAGCATGTAAATTTTCTTCACCTTCTATACATGAGCCCTATCAATCTCACCTCTTATTTTTCTGTTTTCTCCATGCTATCATCAACAGATTAGAGTATCCTCACTGTGTCTCAACTGGATCGCTGTAACCGCCTCCTAATTATTATCTAGGCTTCTAATTTGTCCTTGCTGGTCTGGTCTGCATATATGAGCCTGAATACTATTTTTTATAAATGCCATTCTGATCACAATTTCTTTTTTTATCATTCTACTTGGACGATTGATGACTTGACGTTCTCATTCTCTCTCTCATCCTTCCTCCACTGGTGGGTGTTGTTGAATGAATGCAATTTTCTGAATGCGTTCAAATCACTACCTTTCTTCCTGCAATATCTTCTTCCTCTTCCCACGGCCAATTTCTATCTGAAATTTTGGATTCACCTAGTACTTTCCTCTATTCGCGAGCGTTGCCTGATTGAGTAGGCTCCTCACAGGTGACACCATAGCACTTGGAGTCCACCTGCACATGACAAAAGTTAACTACACAGCTCTACTTGGCTTGTCCCTATCCCCTACTACAAGCACACAGGGGCTTCTCTTGGTGCCCCAGCACCAAATTTAGTGACTGGAACATATCTTCAGCACCCTTGCTTCTTTTTCCACCTGTAAGTGTGAATGCAGTCTAATTACCTGCATTTTTTTTCCGGTCATGTATAGAGAAGATTTTTGTCAAATTGCTGAAGAGGAACAGCAATTGGAAAGAGTTTGTAAAAAATAAAAATCATCCATGTATGAAAACTATTAAAAATCCTGGACTAGAGTTTGAATATAACTGAAAGCAAATATGTGTAACCTAGTTCAGTTAATAGAACCTTAATTAGATTACATTAAAAAGGAGCCCAAGTGTCTGTTACAAATGGCATTCTGATCGTGGTGAGGAAACTACAAGGGTGACACAGGGCTCTGTCTGCCTTGACCACTCCCTTGGGTTACCATGGAGTGGATCACCGCTCACCTGAACTGGACCAATAGAAAAAATAAGAATCAGAGAGAATGGTAAAATAATAGAAATAAATGTTGTGTGTGTGTGCATATACAAACACAGGACAAGAGAGATTATAATATTATAACAAAATACCTTAGTGGATTAGCTTGAATTTACTGGAATTAAATTTTGGGGAGACTATGATTTCTAACCCTACATTTTCATTACAACAGTAAGAACAGAGTGGTTTAGCAATTAAAAAAAAAATTTATTTTGCTTTAAAAAGCATTTCTTAATTCAATTATGATGAAAACCAATTTCAACAGGCAACTTGTTTTGTCTCACAATAATCATATCAATTTCTGCCTTACAGGATAAAGGTACATACACAGAGAGTTTACTGTTTGGACACTATGCTCACTTGATCTTATTTTGGGATGTCTTTGTCAATCTATTTCACACTTACAGGTAGAAAAAGAAGCAAGGGTGCTGAAGAACAAAAATCCAGCGAGCATTAACTACATGTCAAACACTTTTACCCGTTTATTATTTTTTAAGCCTCAAAACAATCCTAAAACAGAAGCAAGAGTTTTGTTTTGTTTTCCAGTTTGCAGGTGATAAAATTGAGGCTCACAAAGATTATTTTTCAGGATCATATGGCTAGCAAGCGGCAAAGTCAGTGTTGGCAGCTAGGTCTCTGAGTCAAATGTCCAGGCTCTCTATAACACATTATACTAACAGGGTAGTTGTTTATACGCACCTAAATTCTCAATAAATTATCTGGTTAACACTCTATCAACCAATTATTTACTATTGAGTGCCACATATAAGCAAAGAGGACAAAAAAAATCCTGAATTTTTGTTTAGGAAAATGAAATTCCCAAACCTTGTTATTCAAGACTCAGTCACATCTTTGTACTTTGTACAGGACATTTTGACATATTCAATAGTACATATTTACAGTGCAGCCTCAATAAAATCAGTGCTATATTATAATGCAAAACCATCAATACTCATAAATCACTGACTAATTTAAAAAGCTAGGGTGGTTCTGACATAATATACGAGAATATTCCTAAAACATTTATAATAATGACAATCATCAGCATTCATTAAGTACTTATTTCAAGCACTGTTAAAAGACTTTCATGTGTATGTATATATACAACTTAGTTAAAATAAAATGAAAGGTACTAAACATACCACATGACAAAAAATGTTAACAGAAAAATGTGGAATACTACAGGACATAGAATATGCCAAAATTAACTCTTATGTAACTCTTATATAAGCAACACATTGAAGAAAGTATAGAGGGCAAATGTTAAAATTTGAAAAGACTAATTTTACCTTGGAAGGATAAACTATATATCATATAAATAATTTAAATCTGTTCCATAAGCTATCTTTTATCGATCACCACCTATAATAACACAGTTTTAATGACGATAATGAAGATAAATTGAATAAAAATGGGTTGAAGTCTGTATGTCAGAGCACACACACAGAATTCACTAACCTCAACACGATATGAGTCATGGCAAACGCATATTGCATAGCTGTTAAAATAGCATAGCAATTCTGCATTTATGTGAATAAAAGAAGCAGCTGTTTCACCATGATCATAGTTAATCAAGGACCGTTAATTTCTAGTCATATGCGAGGATAGTATTAAATAGATTTGGGGAAAAAATGCATAGAAAATATGTGCAAGTTAGGTTGGTATTTTAGAGGTCCTTCAGTTATATAATATATGGGGCTAAGTAAAAACCTGTAAATTTAAATTTACAAATATACAAAATATGACACTGTATAAAAAACTTGGAATTCTTATTCCATAATGAGCTTATAGCATTGTTAGGAAAAAAGACAAAAGATAATAGAGCAAAAAATGGCATCTGATGTCCTCAAATAATACACGAAGGAAATCATGAAACTACCCACACACCTGAAAATGGAAACAGCCTCACTTACGTATATTTTTACAAGACCAGAGGAGTGACAAACTAGAGAAATGAGATCCACTTTACCCTATTTACCTTTTTTATGTAATATAGAAAAAATATAGTTATTAATATTCAGATTTGTTGAAGTTATAATACAATGGATGAGAAAATAAAACAGTAAAACATTTTGCCAGAAGTTTTGCTAGAGGCAATATTTATCAACGAATTAATAAAAGTTTTAATAGTGTGGAAATGATTGTGCTGTTATGGAAAACAGCAATGTTGGAAGTCACATCTAAACTATCATCTTGTTTTTTAAAAACTGTCTATGATTTCTCTCTATTTTCTATCTATCCTTTTTATCTATCTATTCCTTTTGTATCTATCTATCTATCTATTTCTCTATCATTTATCTTTCTAACTAGCTATCTCTTTATCTTACAGAGATTACTTTTTTGTAGGGGATTATTTGTTGTAGACTTTACACTTTTTTCAAATTTTCTATAAGGACACTTAATTACTTCTATAATTAGATATATGTTTTAAATGCAGAAGCAGGCTGGGAGTGGTGGCTCACACTTGTAATCCCAGCACTTTAGGAGGCCAAGGTGGCAGGATTGCTTGAACCTAGGAGTTCAAGACCAGCTAAGGCAACATAGCAAAACCTTGTCTTTACCCCCCAAAAAAATTAGCCATGCAAGGCACACACCTGTAGTCCCAACCACTAGGGAGACTAAGGAGGAAGGATCACCTGAGCCTAGGAGGTCAAGGTTGTGGTGAACCGTGATTGTGCCACTGACTCCATCCAGCCTGAGTAAAAGTGAGACACAACTCAAAAAACAAAAAAGCAGAACCAATAATAATATAATAATATTAGTATAGAGTATGCTATGATTGTTTGGGTCTCCTGATCATTATTTTATTTTTAAAATTACTTCTGCCATAACTCATAAAAAGAAACATCATGTACTCAGAATTTACAAGAATATAAAAAGTGTTGTAGAAATTAATCATACATTTACCAAGAATTTAAAAAGTTACGTAAGGTCACTACATAATGATAAAAGGGTCAAACCTGCAACAAGAAATATCCATACTAAACATATATGCACCCAACATAGGAGCACCAACTTTGACAAAGCAACTTCTAGAAAAACTGAAAAAAAAATGGACACTAACACTATCATAGCTGGGGACTTAAAGAACCCACTAACAACCCTAGACAGATCATCTAGACAAAAAATCAACAAGGAGATACAAGAATTCTTAAATTGGGAGTACATAAAACACAGAGTCTACAAAGCTACTGTGTTTTAAATTTTGATCAAGAGTTGAATTGCACTTCAAATTAAGGTTTTGAAAAATAGGCAACCAAGTTTCTAACTGGCATTCACTCCCCCAGGAATGAACCAAGCACCCTTTGAGTTGTCACGTGTTCCCCACCCCCGTTCTTTCCCACCTCCCCTAGTAGTGCCCAGTGACTATAGATTCCTCCCTTGTGCTAATGTGACCAATGTTCACTTATGAGTGAGAACATGTGGTATTCGGTCTTTGTACCCTACATTCCTATAATAAAATAAAATTTTAAAAATAGGCAAGCAAGGGGCTTAAGTGTGGAATTTAAAAATGTGCAGAAACCTATAAACACATTTTTATTTTCTTAAGTAAGGCTCGTTTCTAGAAAGTTTGTCACTGTGATAACTGTTTGATAATTTATTCATTTATTTTTATTTGTTTATGTTTTGAGTCAGCGTCTCACTCTGTCACTCAGGCTGGAGTACAGTGGCACGTTCATGGCCACCGCAGCCTCGACTTGCTGGGCTCAAGCAATTCTTCTGCCTCAGCCTTCCAAGTAGCTGGAGCTACAGGAGTGCACCACCATGCCCAGCTACTAAATATTTTGATTTATTGTAGAGATGAGGTCTCGCCATGTTGCCCAGACTGGTCTCGAACCCTTGAGCTCAAGCAAGCCTCCCTCTTCCGCCTCCAAAGTGCTGGGATTACAAGCAGCTCGCCCAGCTGTTTGACAATTTAATATCAGTTGTGTGGACATTGCATTCACAATGTTATCCCATTTTGGCATAAGAAGGCTTAGGTTGACCCTTGGGGAAGTAGGGTTTACTGGGCTCTAAGACTAAGATGCTATCAGAGAACTCTGGAATAGAATCTTGGAGTCACAGCAGAATTTTTGTCTTTCACACCAAATGGCACTACTCATTCTATTTAATATATGATTAAAACTTTGTAACCTGTCATGATTCATAATTTAAAAATCTTTATAAATGTAATACCGTCTATGACTTATTTTAATATCATATACATGACATTTTAGTATAATGATAATAAAGTTTCCAAGTCCATACCACTTTTCAGGAAAAAGAGACAAAATGTGAAAGTATGACTTAGCAACATTCACAGATATACTCTTACCCCCATCTATAGATCCCTATAAAAATATAGATGTATGTTAGCTAATGTTCATAAAAGAGATGAAATATTTATGTAACAATTATAGTTGCTAAAGGTTTTTATTGGCATCACTCCATGCATTAAAAAGTACTATGCAATTGAACTTCTTAAATTCCATTCTTTAACTTCAATATCCTTAATTTTTAAATAATAGGTATAGTCATCAGTGAGACTTATAAATACAACCACAAACAAATCTTTTCTTTTATATGGTAAGATCAAAAGTGTCATGGTTTGGATAATAATTTGTGTAGTTAACATTCATAAGAAACTTTTGGAGGAATACGGAAAACATTAGAGTGAGTCAGTTTATGTCAATAGGGTGGCAGGGCTGTTGATTTTTCATACTCTTCATATTATACCATAATACCTTTAGAGGAAATACACATTTGCAATTATCGAATGTGTTGAATAAGCACTCTCTACAACAACAACGAACAATTCACATTGTCAACACTAGAACTGATTATGATGCAGGAATTGTTCTAACATATAAACCAGGATATGAATTAGTCAAAGGTTAGTCAATGCCATCTTAATGTATTTATCAAATAAAAAGATTCTACCAAGTATCATGCAAAATGCTATTCTGAATGTTTTACTCAATCTATTTTTATAACCTTCACAAACTATACTAGTTGATGCCAAGCACAGATCAAGTGTCTCCTAATTCTGCTTCTATTAAGTAGGTTTATGTCAAAATTTTAATATTAGTATTTCTTTTCAAATTTCAGCATCAAACTTTCTGCCATTAACATGTCATAAGTTTGAGTCAGACCTAGTTATTCTGAATCAATTTCTACAGTGATTTTGGGTTATAAAGTCTCTCCCACCTACGTAGCTTATTATAAATTCTGGTATCCAGACATAAATAAACCCACTTCAACTTAACTACTTTCTTTAGTCTCTAAGTTGATAATGAATCATTTACAGTTTTTTTTTTTTTTTTAACATTTCAGTCTTTGAAAGTTGCTTGAAATTGTCTGAAAAAAAGTTGAGCATGAATACGAATTTCACTAACTCATACTATTCACTCTTATTTCAAAGCAAAGTTAACACCTAAGCGATCCCAAACAGGAGAGAGACTCCTCACTGTCCAAGAAAAGGAGTTAAATATATATTTTAAAGTAAATTATTCCCACAGCCAATGTATATTTAACCTACAGCCCATTTATATTTAATCTAAATTCATTGTACTGCAACCTTATTTCCTGTTCTATGTCCTTGGAAATAAAGAAGAGTTGCCTGTCACCTTTTCATTCAATCGGAAAGCCCCTGGTTATGTTTTTTATTAGACTTTTCTTTTCTAATCTAAATCATGGTTATTTTCCTGTGGTTTTTTCACCTCTCTTTCCTGAATAATTGTGTCCTTTTAGTATTCCTCAGGACTAACGAAATTGTTCAACCTTTGAACTGGAAAGAGATATACAAGGTTTTGTAATGCTAATTATAATGGGGAAAGTCTTTTGTTCTCTAACTACCAACATGTGGTTTCTTTCTTTCTTTCTTTCTTTCTTTCTTTCTCTTTCTTTCTTTCTTTCTTTTTTTTTTTTTTGCTATGTTATCATTTGTTTTCAAAACTCTCCCTCACCCACCCACACACAAAAAAATCTTACTAATAAAATCTGACATGGAATGCCAGTTTCTACAAATATTCTTGGAATCCACATAATTGGAGTTAAAAAAAAACCTACCATATTTTCTTCCTACAGAGCATTGAGAATAATGGCAACTCTATTACAGGATTATTGTAATAATTTAAAACGCTGTAAGGAAAACTTTTGTCACACAGGAAGCACTGAATAATTATTTTTATTTATGTTCTTTGAGCTATGTTTTGAATGCTTGTACAATATATTCATGCCTAAAGCTATGTTTAAATTGCACCAAATAATTGGTTTATGCCTTTAAAGAGAAAATATTTTTCTAAACAAGTTCTTTTAATATGGAAGAGACAAGAAAATCTTTTGATTCACTGATCACCAGCTACCTTATTGATTGAGAGAGTAATAATAAGAACATAAGGAAAAAATATATAAAAGTCAAAGTGAGCATGCATATTTGGATATTTGCATGCCCAAGTGACTGCAATAAAATAATATACTTTAAGCAAAATGGGTAAAAATGAGCTAAAGTAATGTCAGAGAATGTGTTTGCAATGTCTATTCAGAATACAAGGGTAATTACAACCATGACTGTGTTCCTGGATAAAATAAAATATAGTTAAATAATATTTAGGTCAAACTAATTTGCTCATTCTCAGGTGATAACAACCTAAAAAAATCAGTATACATCTTGTAAAAAAAAAAAAAAAAAAAAAAAGAGGGCAGAAGGCCACTAATCTGAGGAAGAAAAAAGCTTTAAAAAGGCTCATTATTTACAAGTTATTTATTGAGTTATTGAGCTAGGTGCCATTTTGAAGAGGCTGCAGATCAATACAGAGAATGGGAAGTCTCATTAAACAAACTAACCCATCATTTTCTAGTTTAAAGTTGTCTTCCACAGTGCCACACAGCCCTATCCTTTTTACATGTTTATCCTAAAATGCTGGAAGAACATGCCTTTACATTTTTCTGTATAACGCCATCTCCTCAAATAACCTCCAAAATTCAGAATGCTTTGCTCTTTGGGATTTCAATATATTCTCTTTATCTTAGCACAATGTTGTACATAATTATTATTATCAGTCTTGACAATATTATAGTTCATATAACACTTTACACTTTGGAATTTGTAAACAAAAGTTACCACAAGTTAACAATGAATAAAGGTTTAACATAATTTCTACTACTTCACTAAGTATACTGTCCCTTTAATATAAAAGGCATTATTCTTGTTTAGTTTCATCTCTGTAGCGTTGTGCTTTGTCTCCTTCATTGTTAACATATGATCTTTCTTTCTTTCTTGTTCTTCTGTTTGAAAATGCTTAAAACTCACCTGTTCTTTACTTGATGAACATCACAGCAAATTAATTACTGCTGAACTTAAAGAATATCAGAGTTGACATTACTGAGTGTCTTACCGTATTCCTAAACCATCATTTAAAAAAATCAAATATTAATGATTAAGGCTTTTTGTTTTTTTGAGTTGGAGTTTCACTCCATTGCCCAGGCTGGAGTGCAGTGGCATGCTCACGGTCACTCCAGCATCAACCTGCTATGCTCATGCAATCCTTTGGCCTCAGCTTTCTGAATAGCCCGAACTACAGATGCACGCTAACAGACCTGGCTAATTTTTTTTTCACTTCTGATGTTTGCTCAGCCTTCTATTCTTCCCTGATAATTTTTTGATTTATTGTAGACAGGAGGTCTTGCCAAGTTGCTCAGTCTGGTCTCGAACCCACGGGTTCAGGCAATCCACTCATCTCAATGTCCCAAAGTGCTAGGATCACAGGCTGAGCCACTGAGCCCAGCCAAGGCATTTTTAACATCAAGACATGATTAATGTTTCTAAGTAATTCTTGTGCGTGATAACTGTGTAGACTACAAACTCTCCTTAAATTTCTCTCTTAAAATTTAGCAATAATGATTGGAATCGATTTTATCTATTTTGTGAACTTTGCTTCTTATAACTCTTTGAGCTCTAAAATAAATTCACAGTAGTTTTTGTTCACATCTAATAACATTTAATTTGTCAACATTCATCTTCTTTTCTGGGTTTGCTCAGATGCATTTCTTAATTTTTTTTTTCTGGTCTTCATGTGATAATTCTGTTTTAGTGTTTTGGTTTAAGAGATTATTTTTGTCATTGTCCAAGTATTTTTCTCTTATTTGATATGAACAAATAGATGATTGAGTTGTATTTATCCTCACTTTTAGCTGGTCAAGGCTTAATTATACTTTAATGTTTCAACTCCACCCGAAATTTCTGTGAAACTTGTATTTCTCTCAATAACTATTAAGAATTCTGAATGGATTACTCTCTATATTTTATTAATCTTCTGTGTCTTTCCCCTTCTGTAAATGCCTCCATTACTTCTGTATGCGGTGAGTGAGGGTCTTTCCCCTCCAATCATAAAATATTCACCTGCTGTCTATCTTTCTTAGACTCTTAATCCCAATTTATTCTTTATGATGCTGTCAGAGAGTTTTTCTAAAATACCATTCTGAGTTACCATTTAGACTCACTTAAATAAAATGTTTTAATTACATCCTCTAATTATAGAAGGAAGAAAAACACTGTAGGAGGAAATACAAACCTCTGATACACACACACTCTCCCGCCATCTTATTTTACCATATTTTACATGTGCCCAATGCTTCTGCCATACAAATATCCTCATTTTCCACAAAGCAACACACCTCCTGGAACATTCCCATAAACACATGTCCCTTGCAACCTGAAATATTCTCCAGCAGCATCTGAACTCTATACACTCATATTCGGTTCAAAGATCTGAAGTCTACCAAAAAGACTTTGGAACCAACCAGTAAGTGATGGGGTTTCCTTCCACCAGATTCCCTCAGTTGTGTTACTCTGGGACATTAGTATATTGTTTTTTGTTTGCTTTTTTTTTATTCTTATGTTTCTATTACTCATCACCTCCTATTTTTCAACCTCAATCTGTATAGACATTTACTGCAGATTATTAGCAAATAAACCATAAATACTTATGAAGTATCTGGGATATATGAGTTGGTGTTCTGGGCACTGAGGATATATCAGTGAACAAAATATATTATGGAAGTTATAGTCTGACTGAAGAATGAATTAAACTCATAAGATAAAATATGGTTGTTTTTCAGATTGTACATGTGCTGATAAATTTCACTTATTTTTTTTCAAATATAAATGTAGGGAAAATAAAAACAATAAAACTAATAAAATATTTTATAAAGCCAAAAAGTCAATCTTATTCTTGATTGATATACATGAACTCTAATTCTTATATTATTTTTCTCTTTTTCACATAAAAATATTGTAAACAGAACAAATGAAATTCATTTTAATATAAACAGTCAAAGATAGCTTTTTTTCTATAATTAAAAGTTTGAAAGCAATTTCCGCCAGTTTAAATAACATACTTTTCCTCGTTTGGTTTACAGCAGATTGTATACAGGCATATTGCTATGCTTTAGAAAACAATATTCTTGGCCACAGAGTCATGTTGATGAGCATTAAAGCATTCACAATTTTCCCCATGATTTATACTTTCTGCTTTTATGCTTTAGAATATGGGATGTTTTGGCAACTGTCCATTCACTGAGTAGAGATGATCAATGGTTGATTGCAGCCAATTTTAGTTTTGTGTATTTTCTTGTCTTTTGCACACAAAAATATTTTTCAGAGGGCACAATTAGCAAAATGCACATTAAATACATGTTGCCAGTTGAGTATGTTAACTTCTTGTCTCTAGAGGTTAATATATATTCCATTCAGAGTTGAGACTTTAAAAAAAAAATGACAACATTTTTCTAATAGATTAACAGAAATTTCTGAAGCTATATGCCATTGCAAAATATTATATTACAATAGTTTTTTGTGAGACCACCATTATTATCCAGCTCTTCTTTCCTTCCCTTTTCACCTTACACATGTATTCTTTTCTTTATTTCTCCTAATTGTGTCCCTCATCTTTTCTTCTACATTTTGAAATATACTCAAGAAGCAGATGTACCAAGTGATAGTGCAATTTAAATTAGTAGAAATAGGGAATTCAGACTGGAAATTCTTTCAGTTGGGAATGTATTTACAGTTTCATTTTAGGCATTTCTAAAAAGAGCTTGCCAACGTAAGCTGAATAGCACTTCTTTTTCAAGGTAAATCTTTCTGGCTAAGTCTTACTTGGAAAACAGTCCATAGTCCATGAAGTCCCGGAAGTACTTTAAATACTGTAGAACAAAAGACAACTTTTTCAAATTAGAAATCATCGTAAAGCCATATATTACAGCCTTTTGAGCACCTATATAAGTCAGGAACTTTGTATTTTCTCTTTTAAGTTCACAACAACTCTCTCATACGTAGTCTCATTTTAGAGAGACAAAACAAAACCAAACAAAAACAAAGCTCTGAGAACCTAACGCATTGAATTTCCCACAAGTTGAACATTGCAAATTTAGTAGTCCAGGTTGGTTTGCTTATCCCCAAAGCCTCTATTCCTACATTATATCTACTGTCTTCTACTTAGTACCTAATCCTCACACACTAAGCCTGGGAAGGCCTGCAAAAATCTCTGTGGCCATAGGCATTTACGGCAGCAAATGATCTAGACATCTTCTCTTGGGATATAGAAGCATGCATTGCAAAGTCATGAACAAATTATGTTGCTGTGGTCACACGGCCCCTCATTGTGCCCTATTTACAGTATCTCTTATGGGGCTGGTTCAGCAGAAGGTCCCTTCTCCATACTGATGTGAATGTGATATGCCACAAAATGAGATGATGTGTGTGAGAGTACTTACTTAGCTCAATGCCACAGACATGGTATACACTCAGTAAATACCATTTTTCTTGAACTTTCTTGAATCTCCCTTTTCCTCACATATTTGAACATGAAAAGGATGAAAGCAAATGAAGGTCGTTTTATGTTCATCAGTTTTTCTACGTGTCCACTATCCAAACCACTACTACTTATGGTTAGAGGCTAGAAGTTTGCACTCATTATTCATTTTGCAAATAACTACCTACATTTAAAAATGCTTAAATGTATTATTGCTTATAATAAATCTCAGGGTAGAAGAATCTAAAGGCTGATCATTAGGTCCTTTTAAAAATAAAATTCACACTTGTGAAAATGTTTATGCCAAAAAACAATCAAAAGAACACTGAAAAATTTAAAAATTTTTATGATTGCAATCATAGACAAAAGCAATATAGTAAAACTGAAGATCCAAATGTTCAGATTTGCTTTTCTTAATAGAAAGAAGCAAAAATGGTAGCAAAAAACAATGAAAAAATCAGGTAAAGGGTCCTAGAATTTTAGTTCCAACTTTTTTGACTGATTATTGGAGACAAATGAAAGCAAGGTAAATGGAAGACATTTGGAAAATGGAAAACAAGAGAGAGAGAAAGGAAACAGAAGAAAAAAGAAAGAAAAGAACGGGAGGAAGAAAGGAGCTAAAAATTATCTGAAGAACCTCACTATGTCTCTTACTTCTTTAGCAATCCTTAGACTTAAAGAGCATTCAACTAATGTGTGCTGGCTGATTGAAATATAGACTAAAAAGAAAGAAAAAAGAAAGACACAAAGAAAAGGATAGTAGAGTGCAGTCTGAAGTCTACCAGGAGTCGTTTAGAATTTTAACTTGTCTAACTTTTGTGGGTAAGAAAATAAATGATGAAATAGATTGTTCAAGATACTTGACATTCAAATTTGATTTTTTCTAGAAAACCTACCTGAATTACTTTATTATCATCATTATTATTATTTCATAAACTCTGTTGTGATTCACACTTCTGTAATTAAATAAGCTTATATACAGTAAAATTAATTCCTAAGTGTGAATAAAAAACACCTAATTCTTCTTCTTCACATTGCTTGGTTTGAATTAGAGTATGATGTTTCTTTCTAATATAGTAATCTATAGATATTTGGGGCAAAGTCTTTTATCTGACAGATAAATTCCGGAAGGGCAGAAACCTATATCAACAAGCTATCTTATACTAACTCAAGTTCCTCGATCACATTTCAAGGAAATTGACTTGCATAATTTATCTCCCAACAGGTTTTACACTGTCTGTCAATTAAACTATTTAAATGCCCTTAAATTACACTTGCTTTCATTTGCTTTGACTAGCCCAACAGATTATTCTATAGATAACATAAAACATAAAGGTGCACTAAATAGCCATTGTCCTCAAGTGCCCTAAAATCATCCTAAAAGGAAAGTTGACCTTGATTTTCTCACATGTCAACTGAACAACTTGCTGTCTTCAGCAGCCAGAGGGAAGGAAGAAATGCCATGTTTGTTAGGGAAGCATTAAGAACTGTAAGAGTGTCATTTGCTGTCACAGGAATCCAGACATTCTAGATGAGTGGATATAATTATATCATTAAAACATTCTACACTGCCTCCATAGCTAATTTTCTTTCTGAGGTATCCATGCATAGAAAACACAGCAAAAAGACATCTCCCAGATATTTCAGAAGAGTAGATTAACTGGTGTATTAGGATGGTGTCAATTTGTTTTAAAATATTTACAAGAAAAGTTTTGAATCGTTGAGCAATGAATAAAGGAGTTTGGTGCAATTATAATACAGTCCTAGATAATGCTGGAGTACTGCTCTTACATGCAAGAAATTTCAAAGGAATCCAGTAAAAGGCAATAATAATAAGACAGATGGTTTTGGTAGGGCCTTGGCAGCTGTCAATGGAAAATATAGATCAGTGCATCCATTCCTTGCAACGTTTTCCTAGAAACTGACTGCAGAAAATTAAAATCCTGTCAGGGGCTGACTAAATACGTGCCCTATATTGCTGACATAATATTCAGTTGGATGTGAACAGATTTTAATTTCATATCCTAATTAACATTGATAGAGAGCAATTTCAAAAATGTTTCACAAGGAAGAACCAAGTCTACTCAGTTGCTCTCAAAAATTGGCCATGAACATTTGCATAAACAGCCTTCTTAGTTGTCTTCTTTCTCTCTTTTTCCTCTTCAAACACCCTTCTCTGCACTGGGTGAATGAAATGATTTTGAATTACCCTCTGCCTTTCACGCACTTCACAATCTAAATTCTATAACCGTATGTGTATCAGTGGTTTATGGAGCCGTCTCTTTTGCCTATTTTTTTTTTTTTTTAGGTGGAAATATATTTTAGAATTTTTTTTAAACAAAGAAATAAATGTGTGTGAAGTCTATTCTATGAAAGCATCTTGATATGAAAGTCCCTTCACTGGAAAAATTTTTGGGTCTATTATCGAGATGTTAATTGCTAGATGTGTCTCCTCTGGTAGATCAAGAGAAGACATTTACACCAAAGATAAATGTAAACCACCAGTCTTTTATGTAACTACCTTTATAATTGCTTTGTTTCCATTTGTAAGGCTTTTTCTATATTTTTCACTTGTGTAATCTGATTACATACTTAGAATACTATAAATTAGTATGCCGTATAGATATTCCTAGAAAAATACTTTATTGCCACAAATAGACCATGACAAAATTAGTCTTCCCAAAACATGACTTTGGAATATCTTTATTGCTTTCTTTACAGTCTTCATCTAATCTATCTATCTATCTAGATAGCTAGCTAGCTATCTACCTACCTATCCATCTCAGATTGTTAAAAATATTGCAAAAAATGCCAAAATCACATTATTTATAAACTATGTCCCAAACATTTTGTATGAAGACTTTCTAATCATAATTTGTGAGTGATTTAATGAATTCTAGAACAATTGAAATATTGTATATATTTTCTTTAACCCTTTTTAATTTTTATTTTTCTAAGAGTCATTTAAAATTTACTGAAGCACATAACTGCTACAGGCATACATTTCCCAGAATAAAAAAAGATGCACAAAACAGATTCCTTAATGAAAAAAAATCATATGTATGTGTGTGTGTGTGTGTGTGTGTGTGTGTATGTGTTTGTGTAAATTTGTAGTATCCAGCATTATGCTTAGCAAAGAGTATAAATATATAATAAGTTTTTGGGTATGGATGAATGTATTGAAGAAAGATTGCTGAATGTGCTAACAGGGTAAAAAATAAAAAGTTATTTTTATACTATTCCCATTCCTAGAAATTTTAAGTTTAAATATTTGGCTTTAAGACAGAAGACGATCATGTGCCTCATAGAACTAAAGAAAAAATATGAGTACAAAGTTGGGTTCACATGAACAGTTATTTAATGACCAGTAAACTCAGCCGTGTTAGGTGTTCAAACCCTGATCAGCATACTTTTGATAGAAATAAAAAGATCTCTTACGTGCAGCTTTGGTGTCATTCATTGATGTACACAATTAAGCAAAAAATATTTACTAAGCACTGTCTAGAGCCTTGTGCTACTAGATTGGGGGATAAATATAATAGGCATAAAAGGAACGCCCCTGCTTTCTCAGATTAGAAAAAGGTAGATGAACTGTGCTTATTATTTGAAAAAAAATCAAACAACAACAAAAAAAAACAGAGGAGACTAGATCCAATTTGTGAGTTTTACTGGTAGGAACTCAAAGGGAAATTATACAAATTTAATGACATGACATTTATAAATTTAACACACTTTGGTCAATTTTTCTTTCAGAATTCTAGTTGGTTTCCAGGAAATAGTAATGAATGGCAATCTGTTCAATAAAAACTTTTTGAGGTCAAACTACTACTTTATGGCCTAATTTGGATTAAGATATTTTAAAATGGCATCATGATAGTCAAGGTAAAAAAAAAATTAAGAAATGTTTGATGAAACTTTATTCTCTAACTATTTAAGATGTCATATTTCCACTTTGCTTTCCTTTTGTGTGTGTGCGTGCATACTTTTAGAATGTTTTCTAATGCAGGGAGATACCCTTTCCAGATACATGCTGAACTCTTTGAACTGAAAAACAGTTTCCTTAGGGAGTTTGTTGTGTTTATGGTTTTGATTTGTTAAACCAACTAGAAATAAAATGAGTCTCTAAACAAATTTAATACACTTTTAATGATCACTATTATAAACCAAGCACCTGCATTAATTAATTGGGCTCTCACAATAACAAGATGGATTCAAAGGGGGCACTGCCTTGCCCAAGGATACACAGGTAGAAATGATAGTGCTCTATTTAAATACTGACTCCTGATGTCAGTCCAGGGCTTTCTCATCCATCATGTGCTGCTTCTGTAATTTGGGCCAACTGTTAGTGAATTGCCTAAGACGGAAAATGTAGTTTCCCTGACTTCTGCTCTCTACCTAGCATCACAGTCAATTGCCGAGTCCTGCCCGTTTTCCCACCCCCAGTACCACAATTGTGCCCTCTTCTCTACTTTCTTGGGGTTATCATTCCCAAACAGAAAATTGAGCACACAGATCCCCTTCTCTAAACCCATCGGTGTTCTCCTGCTGTTGGCCCTACACACAGTGCTTGCAAAAATTTCACCTACAAATGCCTATCCCACATTTATAGGCTCTTCTCTCACCTGTGCAGCTTGATTCAAGCAAGTGCACTTCTTGAAAGCCTCGGTTTGTTTGTCTTCGAGAACTTGCACAAGCCTATTATCTGTCTGGCATGCTTGTTAGTCATTCATTTAAAAATATCTTTGGCATCAATGATAACCCAGCACTGCTCTAGTCTCCAGAAGAAGGAATGAAAAAAAGGGCTTGTTCTGGTTCTCATTCCTTCCCACTTCCCCTTCCTTGAGGCTGGAGTTCAGAGGTCATTTCCCTTCTATGAGAAGTCTTCCCTTCGCCAATCTCTGCCCCACTATAAACACATTTCATATCCTCCATGCACACACACTTTAGTTCCCTACAGTTGAATGCCCTGCATGTGTACCTGAGCTTCCTAAAGAAAGAGATTGAGTCCATCCGTCCTTCTGCCTGTCACATGCACCACCTCATGGAGACACAGCATGGAATGGGCACTCAGTAAGTACTTATTGTATTGAATATGTTCTGTCGTCACCCTAGAAGAATATTGGAGCACTGCTATACTATTCTCAGTCTGAGGACACTTTGAATGTCTGGACACATCAGTCATTTTAGAAGATGTGCATATTTAAAGATATATGCATATTATAATCTCAAGAATCTAACTAGCACTGAAATTTTAAGGTGAAATAAACAATGCCATAATAACCCAAATGCGTTCATTTGTCTAAAAAAGTATGTACGTGCAGGGTTTATAGCTTTGAAAAAGGAATAAATAGAAAATAAAATATTTATTTGTAAATGTAAACAAATAAGTTGCACCTTATATATGCAATTATAATCACTTGACTTCAAATTACACTTAAATGGACTTAAGAAATTAAATACAGTAACATTCAAAAGCAAAAACTGCATCATAATTTCTATAACATAAACATGGCATAATTTAAGCCATTGAATACATCACTGCCTTGGAGGGTGACCCTACACAACTGACATAAAATAATCACTCTTGAGTCAGGCTGCTAAAAGTAGTAATTGAAATATGTTCACAGGAGTGTAACTAATCTTGGTTTATGTTTTTAATCAGTCCAGTTATGTAACATTTGAAGTGACATTAACTACATTATACTATAAGTAAATTAAATAGGTCACTTTACCATTTTTTAAAGATTTCAAAGAGCTTATTCTTTTACATTATATACAGTCATCTGAAATGTGCACATATATATATGTATACACACACACACATTCACACACACACACACATACACACACATATACCATTGAGTTGCCCTCAAGTGAGTCAAAACCTATCAGTGCTACCAACCCTTCTAATTTCAAACATGTTTTCCTACGCACTGTGTCACTTCCGTGGTTTACAGCAGCACAGATAACATTTTACAATATCCAAGGCAATTTGACTCCTTGATGATTGTAAAATAAACATATTTATTCTCCACTCTTTCAGGAGTTCTTTTGTTCTTACAGAAGGACAGAAGATGGAGAACACAGAGGTTATCTGCAATCTTCACTACCATCAGAAAAAAAAAGTGCTTCAAAATTTCTAGATTTTATGATTGAGAAGTCATCTAATTGAGAAATATTACATTGAGAAATAGTACACTTTATTTAAACTATGTACAATTAATAATAGGAATCAGCGATCACAGGAGCAAATATAATACAAATAGAGCATTTTCTTCAATCTTGGACATCTTGGGTAAGTGTATTGCAAATGTTTTCTTAATGAACAAGTAACAATGCTAACTACTATAGGTGCTGGGCTTTCAGTTTAAACTCCCATGGCTTCTTCCTGCCCAGATCCTGAAAGTGTGTAGTGATGCGCATCACAAAATCACATAAAAAATATGCTCCAAATTAAAGGGGACAATCCCAACATCTGTAGATTTTTTTTAAAAGTGAAAATCAATTTACATTCTTAAATAAATTCTCACTATTATGTGATGTTCTAGGTTTTGTAAAATTATACAAAAAAGAAATATGGAAAGACATTCAGAAAGCTCAATCTTTTTGTAAGAGTTTCAGATTGCAAGCATTTGGAACTAAGCGCCTAAGCCTCAACATGACCTAGAGAGAAAAAACAATGGATGGGAAGGTGCATGCATTTGTAGAGAAATGACCTAGTTTCTAATACTAAAAACTCCGCTTTGTTCCTGGGTTTTGTTACCGGCAGTTTTAAAATACTCTGTGCCTTCAGATAATGTGTTAATGTAGTCCCTGATGATGTGGCTTAAATATTGACCTTTTCAATTTTAAGTAAGAAGAAATACTTGAAATGCTTGTAAAAATGTTGAAAGACTGAAGCCCTAAAACACTCTAGATAAAATTAAAGAAATTATCTCAAAAGAGAACCACAAAAAACAAATACATTTTGAGGCACATTCATTTAAAAAATCAATTGTATAGTGTGTCTATCACTTAATATTTCATAAAACTTTGAAATGATAGGGACGTATTGTTTTATAACTTTTGAATATCAATGGATTGTTGATTCATCATTAAATATAGTGTCAAATGTGACATCTTTTCAGAAAAGCAAAAAATGTCTATATATGGAGTTGATTTGGTATACTAAGATGATGAGAAAATTTGAAATACATTTTCAGAAAATATTTCTTTCAAAAGTCACTTCTTAATCCACCATTATGATAGTTTCCAGTGAAACTGAAATGTCTATATTTTATTTTCTAAATGTCTTTCTAACCAACTACAAGAAATTGAAAACAAAGACCCTTTTAATAGCTTTTAAAAATAAGATCCCAAGAGTTTCAATACTATAAACCAATAACATGCATTTAAAAACTCCTGAGCTCATGAGTACCTTGCTTTATTTATTTCCTTTCAAAGTCATTTATATTAATTAAATTACCTTTGCTAGTAGACATTCTATAATTCTATTCAAAGTTCAGCAATTTTTGACTGGTCCATCTTATTTTTTATTTTGGTGAATTCTGACATGTGTTCGAAACTCTAAATATCAAATCAGTAGGTACTGAATACTCAAGCACGTAATAGTATATTTAATTTATTTTATTATTCATTCCTTCATGACTTTTTCTTTTTAAATTCAGCTATAAAATATTCAGTATGTGAGTATGATTATATGGGTTTGCTTATTTAGCTTCATAAAACATTTTGTATTGTGACGAAAATGTCATTGTCACTATCTCAAAGCATAACATATACAGCTGGAATACAAACTATCACCAGGCATAAATATACATTGTGATAAGTTAGTGAATAATATTTCTACACCTGGATGATTCTGTAAAGACTGACAAAGCAAAACAGTAAAAACAAAAAGTTTAACACTTCAAATAAACTATTCACAAATGTCTAAGATGCCAAAGAAAAATATGAACATGTCTAATACTGATGAGCCATAGTTTTCACCAAAAAAGAAACATCACTGGGCCAGTCGACAGCTGCCACCAAAGCAGCACTTGTGGATTGGCTATAATTCCTTCCACATTGCATTACCTGACTATTATGATAAAATGGAAAATATATCAATGACAAATGAACTCAGAAAATGTCAATGTGGTTCTTCTACAAACAATAATTTATGCTGCCAGCAAATGTTATCTGGTGCATTCCAGGGCTTCCCCATGAACAGGCTGTCTGATTTAGGAAAATTACTTCTTTCTCTTCAGGCCTCATTTAGTTTATCTGTCAAAGGGGACTATAATGGTCGCCTAATTTGCCGGGGGGCGGGGGAGGGTAGGTGGGGATTGCAGAACCCAAGTGCTTTTGTAGTCTAGATATATACCTCACAGGGAACACCTTATAAGGGTTACCATATAAATGATGTATCAATGTTTGCAACGAAATGTTTGTGATACTTATTTAGATTGTAAAATCTAAGTAACAGAAAGGAAGACTCTATAAAAAAATGATAATTATTTGAGAATGAGCACTGCAATGGGAATATATGTGGGTGTATTCAAGGAAGTAAAGGGAGACGAAGATTTTTAAAGAAAAAAAAGAGAAGGGTTACATAAGTTGCTGTGAGACAATTATCCTTGGCTACGGAGATAAATAACAAGGGTGGCAACAGTCCAAGACTGGACAGGCAGATACTGTGCAGATATTCATATATATTTTTCTAAGGCTGCAATGGCTTTTTGTGCAGGTTGTAGTTTTCGCCAAGTCTTTTGTGATAGTTCTTGTTATCAGGCATATGTGCTGAGAATTCGCCCTTCATGGATTTCCCAGCATCATTTTTCAAGGTTGTAACACAAGTGACTCCATATTTTGATTCTGACAACTGTTTCCTCCTATCTTTTCCCCCCAGAGAAATATAAATTTCACTTAGCATTTTTTACAGATTTCTTTTCGACATTTCTCCTAGTTTTGGGATCGTTAAAATCTGTCTTTTTCTTTCTCCTGACTTCTTGTAAAACAAAGTTACCTTACCTTCAATAGTTCTGCTTGCCATGAATACCCACCATGAACAGAGGCTTTTAGAGAAGTACAGAGGACTAACAAAAAAATGAAAGCTTAGCTCCTAGAGGGAGTGGTCTTTCCGATTTGCATTTTCTTATGTGGACAACTTTCAGTTGTGACAGAATAAAAAAGTTAAAAAAGACTCTTTGGATAGAAAAGGAGAACGTGCTTGGGAGGCTGAAGTAAAAGGATTGCCTGAGCTCAGGAGGTTGAGGCTACAATGATTTGTGGCAACAGGAATGAGGTTTCCATCACATCAACTTAGGGGGGACACCAGTGACACTGTTTTCACTGACATGTAGGGAATTAATCAAAGCAGTGGAAAATTTTCTTCATTCAATATTTTCATAAATCCTATGGAATAGAATCTAAGAAGCAGACAATATTTTAACGTTGGTTAGTATTTAGTGTTTAATACTTTAACATCATTATTAGTAGCAGGATTTAAAAACTGATAAGATCTTAGTAAGATAGTCTATGAATAAGTAAAACCCCACTCACTTCAGCTAGATACATGATAAATGAATAAAAAGTCTGTAGCAAGAATGACATAATATCCCAGTATAAATGTAGTTTATTTTCATGAAGATTTATCAAATTATCATAATGAACAATGACGACAAAGTTATAATTAAGAAAATAACAATTTTATTCTGCAATACTCTTACAGATCTTGAAGGACTGGTTTGTGAACACAAGCTTTATACATAAAGAAACAATTCATAAAACATATGAACCTGGAGAGAGCCAAATTCTTTAATTTCGACTATAGCATTCATTGCATCTAGTGTATATATAGCGTATAATGTGAATTAAGTAATATAACAGAATAAAGAAAACCTCACGCATGTCAGCTAGATACATGGTAAATTCATGCAAAGTCTGTATGTAGCATAAATGTCATAATATCCCAGTATAAATGCAGTTTTGTTTTCATGAAGATTAAGTGATTGTAACCAAATTTTGCCATTATAAACACTGTTGTCCTGCTTTAATGAGTTAAATAAATTAAATGCTATGATCACAGTATTTGTTAACTATTCAAGAAACTGCCACTATGATATGTGAAAATAGTCTGGTTACTAAGATTCATGAAATAGACCACCTGAAATGGATTCACTTGATTAATGATCAGAGAACATACAACATTGACACAGTTCATCTTAGGTCTACCTAACATTGTGAATTTTTTGGTTGTCAATAAAACAAAATGTATAAAAACAGATACAAAATTTGTGTTATAATATTAATATTCAAACATATCTGTTTTGATGTTTATTTTAACCTATAATTCTACCTAGAAATTTACACAATTTATTTAATATTTAACACATAAAATTCATGGTTGTAAAAGCTTGAACTTATTTTTATTTCTTCTAAGTCAAATATTCTTTTTTCGGACAGTATGCCTTTTTGGAAATTTCTTAATAACACCACATCATTTATATACATGTTATTATTAGATTTTTAAAAGTGCATTCTCTCTTGATTTTATTGGAATATGATTAGCAACATTTTTAATAAACGTTCACTGTGGAATAGGCTTGGTCAATTTTTTATAAATTGTGAGCTACTGAGCTTTGAATTAATATGTCTGTTTACATGTATCATTTGCCCACAGCAAATTATCATAGTGAACAATGAAGGCAAAGCTATAATTAAATTGATAGAAAATGACTATTATATTCTGCAATAGCATTATAGGTCTTCAAGGACTGATTTGGAAACACAAGCTTTATACATTAAAAAATAACATGAAACATATGACCCTGAAGAGAGCCAAAGTCTTTAATTTCTCCTTTAATATGAATTGCATTTTAGAAAGCTCAGAGATAAACTTTAGAAAATTCAAAATTGTTTTAATGTTTGCTTTTTTGCATGTTTTCAAATTTTCTCATAAAGTTCGTTATATATTAGGTACTGTTTATTACATATTATTATTATACTACATGCCAGGGGTGCCAAAGAAAATTACACACATGTTAAGAGATGTTATCCATGTAATTACTTTTAGTTTGTGGTAATCAGAAGTGTCTGGATGCTGATGATAACCACTCAGCACCTCTTGAAATTGCAGAAGTCAAACATGACTTGTATTCATTTTTTGTTGTTGGTATCTATTGAACATTACCATTTTAATACAGTTTTGCCTTCTTAAAATGTTTATACGTTTTTTGGCACCTTCTGTATAGTCTAGGTGCAATATATTTCACGAACAGTAGATACTTACTGAATTCAATTTGCTATCAATAATAGCAGTTTTCTGCTGAAAATTCCAGAAAAGTGCATAAAGAAGACAAGCAAGTGATTTTCTTAAATTAGGACACTAAGATGGGCCTTGTAGATTCCACCAACAGAAAAAGAAAAGTATTAATTTATTATAATCCCATCAGATTATCCATATTGATCAATAAACATAGATATTGGATGGGTATTGAAGATGCAGGTGGTTCTGAATTGCTGGGATTCAAGAGCGTGAGTTAAATGAAAACTACCAGTTAAATTGTTGTTTTTGTTGTTGCTGTTGTTTAACTATCTTTGTTGTAAATTAGATATTAATATGCAATTGATGTAGGTATTCAAAATACATGTGTTTTTGAGCTTATAGCATGAGCAGATAATACAAAATACAAGGTTGGAGAAAGAAGGAAACTAAAGGCATATTGCCTTCTATTCAGCAAGTTAGGGGAAAAAACATAAAAACAAACTGAAGCAATAGATCATAGATTTATATTTAAGGAAATATTTTGGAGCTGGACAACAAAAGTTGTACCTTGGGAACATTGAGGGATTTGCTGATGTTTACGCTAAAACCCCTAAGGGACAGGAGTTTCTGATACAATCCACTTGCCAACCCTGCATCAAGAGTAGGGAGAAGTGTTTATGGACTATTCTCCTGACTCATCATCCTCAATCTGTCCCCACTACAAGCAAAGCCACACATACAGGGAGGGTATCTATTAACTAAAAATGGAAAATGTTATCATTAATAAAATGTTGTGGAATGTAATGCATCTGAGAATTGAGATTCGTACAAAATGACACATTATAGGTATGGAAACAACAACATATACAGTCATGGTATATAGCCTTGTGTTCCTTAGAAGGATGATTCTATACACGTAAACAAAAATCTGTCATTTCAGAAGTATGAACAGGTAATGTTGTGCAAATAGAGGTGTATAAAGAAACATACTATGATAGCTTCAGAAATGTTCTTATCTTGAAAACTTTCACCATGTGGATTGTGGGGATTTTTATCTCTGTAAGTATCTTCTATTTTTCTCTTCCAATTCTCTCCTCTTACATAAACCTTTTTTTCCCCTAAAAGATAATCCATCAAACTGTGTCATTTCACCTTTTTTAAAAATTTGTTTTCAATCTCTCAACAAATATAAAGGACATCTCATCCATCTTCACTCCTGCTCCAATCTCCAAAATTCCAAATGGCTTCTCTCATCTTTTTTGCTCTGACATGCTTCTGTGCTACACCGTCCTTCTCCACATCAGTGCCAAACTCCTTGAAAGGGCACTCTTTGTGAGTTCTGTACTTCCTCAGGACATCATCCCTTGCAATCTAGCTTCCATCTGCTTTTTTGTACTGTAGTAGCACAACCCAAAAGCTTTTGCTTTTATATCTATCTATCCATACACCTCAAAAAATGCATTGATTGTCAGGTGCTTTGTGAAGATCTATGAATATACAGAGGAATGAAACCAACTCTTTGCTTTCAAAAAGTTCTTTGGCAGTAGAGACAGACACGAAATAAAATAAAATAAAAATCCCTATCCCTGAATGATCTCTGTAGGTTGTATGGTGACCAATACTGTCTTTCCTGTAAAGCTATCTTCTCTGGTGTATGATGGAATCTGAGGAACCTCAGCAACCATTTCCTGCCAGGCCTGGGAGCATCAATCTCCAGGAGACATCCTGAGGAGAGGTAAGCTTGCTCTTCCTCAGTTGGACACACTGAGGGGCTGTGATGTAGGTGTATCATAGTGACTCTGCCCACCTGTTATTCTACTTTTCTAAGGGCTAGAGGGACATCAAGGTGGGAAAAGAGAGCAAGATACTCTGGATCTGAGGGCCAAACAACATTTACTCAGAGCCACTGATTTACAGGGATTTCTGGGAATGACAAAAGTGTAGTACCTGGAGACACCGGTGGAAGTAGGGTCTGTACATAGCTCCTCCTATTTGAAGGAGGTTTGTGGAAGGTGTGTCCCAGGCTCAAAGAGCCCCTCATCAGGTAACATGGATTACTTGGTGTTGAGTTGGAGATTGTAGAGTTAGAGTTCACCATGTCTTGCACATGAGGTCAGAATTGGTCCCAGAAATCCAGTTGAGATATTTGAGATGTCCAGTCAGAGGGGGAAGATATCCAACTATGTTCTTACAGGGTGAGAACTATGAAAGAATTATGCAGTGTGAGAGCTTGCCTCCTGAAAATCACACTCAATTATTTTCCCTTTGTTTTTCTTAACCTACACAGGGTCACTGATGCAATCTCCCATTACAGCCTGTTACTTTTGCAATGCTGCCATGAGTGTATGGTTTATTGTGAAAATTCCTCAGCTTAGCCCAGTGTCTTGTAGTTAGCAGGTTCTCAATAAATATCTATGGAACAAATATATGATTTGAAATCACTTCATTGAAAAAGCCTCTCTTTCCCATTAGAGCATAAATAATTTGAGACAGGGTACATGATTTACCTTGTGCGTTCTGAATTCCCAATGTCAATACAGTGACTTGTGCATCAAGAGTAGGCACTCAATAGATCCCTTAAGCGAATGAATGTAAATAGTTATGCTTTTTCAAATTCTGCCTCAACAGCATTTCTGGTGATTGTGTTGTCTTTTCTCCAAGCGTAGGATATCACAATCATTTTCTCCTACAAATTAGGTGGGATTGCTCATGGTCTACACAGTTAAAAGCAATTGTATAAATTCTGGTGAAATGAACCTTCCTAAAGCACAATTTCATTTATGTTCTGTTATTACTTACAGGTATCAAAAGGAATCTTCTATCTCCAGCTGGAAATCTCTCTCTCTCCCCCCCCCCACCCATTTATTCAAGCACGTGGACACACACACACACACACACACACACACACACACACAAACATTTTCTATATATTCAATCAATTTTTTATCAACAACTAACAACTCTCACACAAATATTGTAAACTATAAAGATCGGAAGAGAGACGTGTATGGAAAGAGTGTATGACTAGCTGT